>BLKM01000389.1:1539167-1847240 GCA_013340265.1 Coptotermes formosanus | reverse complement strand
GGGGAATAGTAAGATTCTTATACTGTGAAGAGTAAGGCAGCAGGTTTCTCCAGAGTATTTGTACCTGCTAAGTATCACATGCATCTAGACCCGGAATTAGAATTACTAGAGCTGTACCCCTAATCCCTGTACATACCTACACAGCATGGACAGGTCAATCTACGTTTTATATAACCGTGCGTGCCAAAAGACCACAATATTGTTAGTTTTTTAGGTTTATTTTAAATTCGATATACATGCGATTGTTGTTTTACTAGTTTTCAGGTTTCCTATCGTTACGTGTAGGACACAGTAGCTCAGGGGGCTGTGTTTCGTACTGATTTTGAATCAGAACTTCTGTCCTGCACCATGAAGTACCTCTGTGTGGCCACAAGTTGTCATGAGAATTTATCACTTGCATCCAGGGCTGTGTAGTCGGTGTCAGACTCGTGGAGTCGGAGTGGGAGTCGGAAGGAGTTTTATGTGGAGTCGGAGTTTTAAAAATTGAGGAGTCCGAGTCGGAGTCAGAGCTTTTGTGTACCGACTCCACAGCCCTGCTTGCATCAACACCGGGGCCATTTACCTGATACTTATATATCGCCACCACGGAAATGTGCGGCAGGTCTGCGCAATCGACGTAATCATAAGTCCCGGTCATGGTGGGGGTTTCACCTTACCCTTCATTTTTCTGGACTCTGAATGAGTTAATTTGATGTAGCCTAACCCCATGCTTTAAAGGACAGAGTTATGGTGACTTGCCCCTGTGTATATCTGCCCTATGCCTGTTGAAACTTTAACATGTTAATAAAAGCAACTTCTCCACCATGGTTTTATTTTCTTTTCAGCATGATGCAAATTTCTGAAGTGGAAATGATACTAGAGTTATTCTGTGTAGGGACTTTTATATATTATCAGTAGAACAATTTGAACCAAAATAAAATCGTCCTGAATTGAATGCCTGTCATGAACGTTGAATTGTTTTTAGATCCGTCATGCGGGAGCCCCATAAAAAAGTAAACAAATAATAAATGAAAATAAAGAAAGCATCAGACATAATAAAAAGAGGAACGCAGAAGTAATAATGTTGAAGGCCACAAACAATACGAAATGAACTTGAGTTAAGCTACGTGTGAAAGTTTCGTAAATATTTTATTCTTGAATAAGCCAGTCCTTCCCTGACGACCTTCATCTGCGATGTTTGCCGCAGATGGGCGTCGAATGTCCCTCCGACCTCGAGTGAAGTTCCTAAGCGCGACTGATGTGATGTAAATGTCAGTGTATTTTGTGAGACGTGGCTCGGCATGTTTTTAGTTTCGTCACGTGGAAGTGAAAGTGTGCCCTTCGTATAGGCGGCTTAAGTCCATTAAATACTCATAGCTAGCTCTGGTATTTTATTTGTGGTTTGTGTAACAATGCCTTGTGTGTTTCACATTACAGGGGGGTCGATAGTAGGATGATTGATGAATGGGAAGGGATTTGGTAGAAAGTAGTCGTGGGCTAATGGAGGTCTTATCTTGACATTTGTATGGAGGGGCTGAGGAGAATCACTAAAATCCTCAGTTTACTCAGTGTCGTGGCCAAGACTCGAGACGGGAAATTTCCGAACACAAGTCTGCAAAGTTACCGCTACGCATTCCTGCTCGGTCATTAAATATTGAACAGACGAACAATACTTAACGATACGACAAACTTTTATAATTGTTTGTAATGTTCGAAACGAATTTTGTGACTAAATTACGTAGGCTGATCGCAAGTATGTTGGCCAGGATGATACAGCAGATACGCTTTTGTATTACCTTTTCTTGTAATGAACACAAATTGACTGTACAGTTTACTTACCCACAGAATATCATATTCTCTTTTTATGGTTGACAAAATTTTTAAGGGCACTAAAGTACAGAAACAACTGAAATAGTGTTTTGTCTCAAATTTCAATACGCATGGTGTGTTTTCCTGTTTATGATGCGAAGCGAAATTTTTGCCTTTAGATTTAGGTCAGTGTGTAACAGTAAATCAGAATTAATTTATGAACAATATTACAACTACCATTTTGGTTTGTGCAGCAAACTGTCCACTTGTAATATAAAATGTCTGTCACTTATACCCAATTTAAACTGCGCTTTCTACTTAACGTGAATGACAGTTGCTTATAACATGCTCTAAAATGTAGGCCTTTCCCTTGGTTGTAGAATTTATGTGTTAATAAAAATAACTTTTCGCCCAAGAGATGTCAATGCTTTGAAACGATACGTTTAAGTTTTTATTGGTTGGGTGGTGCTAACCAAACTGGTAAAAAATTTAAACTTTGAAGGGATGGTCTATTTTCGGTTATGTTACATCGCGTTTTGATTTATTTGTTCCGACGTTTCGGATGAAGATACAGCCTCCCTCTTTCTCCTTTCGCAGTTGTGATTGGCCAAATTCCACCAAAACGTTCTACATAACAGACGCATCTTCGTCCAACCCTTCGTTTCGGCATCCAACTGAACTAATTTAGTCACCTTAAAACTGGAGGCAGTATGTTCCTCTGAAATGTCCGAACGAAAAATGCTATACGGTGTGAAAAAAGGAGACTAGCTTGATTTGAAAAATAACCACAGTGAAAACCGGAAAAATTACATCTGAATGTTAATGTCTTAAGGGGCGTGGCCCTGTGTGATTTGGCAGCCAGTTGCCAAATTTCAGGAGGGACGTGCTGCCTCCGTTTTCAGAATCTCCGCTGTGAGCACCTTAAATGCTACACAGTAAAGAGTCTGTTTGGTATATGGGTGGCCGAGTTCCAATTGTCGCCATTGAAGTTTGTGACACTGCCTTAACATCTTCGCGCCAGAGCCACTCCGACATAGCCTATCTCTCGCGTAGTGCAAGAGTTCCCACCGGATAAACAGGGATTACTTAGCCTGTCGCTAGATCTAAGAATGAATAATCTCCCTTTGCGCCCAGAACAGGTCCAATTTAAATAGCTGTGTATTTAAAATATTCTCTTCCGTGTTTCGTCATCTAATCTGGCCCGCCATTGTAACTCTTGTTTGGCACGCATTCTGAAGCAAGCTGTACAAGTATGCTGTAGATTAATAGCATGTTTGGGCTTGCAGGATTTGACACACTACAAGGATTCTTAAAAGACACGCACAGAATTGGAGTCTTTTTGTGAGAATTTTAACTCTTGCTCTGAATGTGTAAATTGATGGTGTCAAAACAGTTTATTCTACCTACAAATACATAATTCTTCGACATACGTTTGGCTTGTCATCCTTTGAACACTAAATATCACATGGTACAGAACAAAATTTGGCGTCTGGTAGTCACTCAACTGCTCAGTAAAGTCCTTTTCTCTAAAAGAATTCAAATTTCCACAACTGGACCCTATCCTGTGCCAGATTAATCCAGTCTACAACCTCATATAATATTTCCTTAATATCCATTTTAATACTATCTGTCCGTAAATACCTAGATCTCCCAAGCTCTCTCTTCTAAAACACGACTAAAACTTTACACGCATTTCTATTCCCCACTCTATGTATTCCATCTATCCAGTTCTTCGTGGTTTGATAGCCACATATATATATATATATATATATATATATCTTGTACAGCATGTACGAACTATACATCACTTAAAACCGTAATGGTCTACAAATTCGTTTTCCTTTCTCTCTCTTAAGTCCACATTTTCTCATTAGTAATTTGTTCTAAAGAATACGGCGCCATAAATTTTACAGTGTCCTGTTTCTTCCTGAATAAATTGCTTTTAATGTAATATTTATGCTGCTGCACTGGTCACAGGCCACTTACTTTCTTAGTTGTTTGAATTAATTTGAAATATAGTATTAGATGCTTAGCTGGGTAACTGCAAGTTTCTTGTCTTACAGTCCTACCAGTCTCCAGACAACAACAGTGATATACAAATATCGCTAAAGTACGTGACTTGTTAAAGTAGGACGCTGAGAGTCTGCCCTACTGTGCTGAGAGTTATGACAGGAAGAATTTACGAAATATGAAAGAAAGTTACCTAATTCTTAACCAAGTGCTAGGTTGCCTTTTTGCATGCGAAATGCAGCGTAGACATACACAAACGTGTTAGTGTTTCATGGTTCAGAGCACAAGTGCTGAACTACAACAATCCAAGCATGATTCTCTGCTGTGTTAATTAGTACAGATTGTTTAGAAGACAGAAGCTTTAATTGTCCGCAGAGAACAGTAGATATAGAGTGTATCTGAGCAGAAAGGTTGCCCAGAGCTCTAAGTTTACTAACAAAACCGCTTTCGTGGTTACCGTTATGCGATATATTTAATTTATCCCGCCTGACAGGAAACTCCTATTTCTTATATGAATTTTTTTTATTTCTTCAATAGCCTCATTCTGAGTTGCGTGTTTCCTAGCTATACGTGTGTGTGTGTGTTTCAACAGGATTATGTATGTGCGAAGTCTGCATATAAGTGAGGAATTTATTAAGGTATGCGTCCGATTATGCACTTTCTGAATTTAGTAACCGTCATCCCGCTTTTTCATTAACGGTGTTAAGTTTTGAGAAGACGTAAGTTAGAATGCACAGTTACAGTCAAGATTATCTGAGGTAAAAACCAAGTTCATTAAAATAACTGTCTTTAAGTAAGTCGCATTTGAATTAACTAAGTGTTCCAGATACTGTGCACATGTGTTTTCCTTCAAATTAGTATTTCGAGAAAAATTAAACGCATCTTATATCCGCGTACGTTGCATTATCTTGGGCAATAGTAGTGGAAGTAGTAGTAGTAGTAGTAGTAGTAGTAGTAGTAGTAGTAGTAGTAGTAGTAACAGCAGCAGCAGCAGCATGTGGCTGTTTGCCGTTTTCAATCTCCAACGGCTCTATGTACCAATCTGAGCTTTAGACTTATTCCATTCCTCTGTTATTCATAGCTGTAGAATTTCTTCTCCTGTCCCCACGATCGTCGTCTCCAATTTCTTTGCCGAGGCCGATCATATTTATATTCCTTTCAGCCGTCTTGTCTCCAACCATTCGCACTTTTCCCAAACCATTTTACATTTTAACTCTCCATTATTTCTATTATTAGTTTTTAATAAACTGTTGTTGATGATCCTGTCACGTTTTTTTTTGTGTTCACGTCTGCCTTTGTAATTTGTATTTTATTATGTTGTGTTCTTGTTCATAATTGGCTATTTTGCAGTTAAGCAGGCACGATAGTAAACAATCTTTGAATTGAATTTTTTCTGTGCCATTTCTGGATAATTTTTCGCTTCTCAAGTCATCAACTTTATATCTGTTCACTATATCGGTAACATATGGAAGCTACTGCACAACAGAGACTTAGTGGCAAAATGTTACAAGGCTACAAATGAATCAGTGTGAAGAATAAAGGGGGATTGCACAGTAACGTTCAGCACAAATCTCCGATGCTGAATAAAAATGTAAACTGTGAAGGAGTTTATTGGATGTATGAACAAAGCCATTTCTTATCTTTTGCAAATTAGGCTTTATTATGGATTAATTTTCTTCCCTTGGCGCACCAGCCCCTAGAGTGCCAGTGCCTTCTGATTATCGAGGCTTCAAGATGACACTCAGACACACCACGGTCGATAGGTGTCATTTTCACTATTAATTTTTGATTGATTTATCTTATATATTTCTTTCTCTCAGATAAACGTTTCAAATATACAAGCATGTATTCTGTTGCGTGTCACAACGTCAAGCAAGAAGATATCACCAGCGTCGTCTTGGTTTTAATCAGGAGCCGTCCCTGTATCAAATCTTTGAATCGACGTTGACTTATTATTTCCTATCGTGTCTTTTTTCCCTTCATATTTCATCGGCGGACATACTACATTAATGACAAATTTGACCCCTTGCCAGCCAAGAGGAAACATGAGCGGGCCGAGTGGAAATTTGAACTTATTCTCAACTTCAGGTCTAAATGGAGGTGAACTGTAAGCTTCATATTCCAGCCGCTCTACCCCAGGTAGCGTATCCTTTACCCACTGCATAGAAGGCTGTGTGGCCTGCAGAGACGATCTGAACTTCTGCAAAACTTCCTTGCCTCTGCCGAGAGTCGATCTAAGATTCCCCTGTCTTTCAACACGTAGCCTATTCACTACTACGCTGTACCGGCTTCTGGACATGTTATATGGGGAAATTAGGACATATCCTGTGTTACATACGTTCGGTATCCAAACGGTCTTGACCTGTATGGATTTACTGGAACATAAAATAAAATGAAATGAAATGTATGTGTGTGTGTGTGTGTTGTGTACTTGTGTGTGCGTGTGTGTGTCTATGTCTGTTACGCAGACTTTTTTGCATATACTTGGTATATATATCAGTATTGTAACTGTGAAATAATTTATCTATTCTTAAGGACTTCATTGTTTCACTCTTACATTTACTATTGGAACTTGTTTTGGAACTTTATTTAAATATTATACACAGTGACGCATTCTATATCCAGTGGTTGTATTTGACCTGTTATATTGGATCTACTTGAATATGAAATAAAATACAAATACAAATACATCTTCCATATTTTTTGAGGTAATGAGTAGGAGAACAAGCCTTCATTTGACGTGTAAATTTATTTTATATAAATGTCTTATGCTTCTATGTAATAAAATATAACACAACAATTAATTATATAACATACGCACAGAACAACATATTAAAACAACCATATTCACTGCTGCAGTCGTAACGAAAGAGTCAGTGAACATAATAAAATTAATATTACAGTCAGAAACCTAATTATTCAAATATACAGTAACAACATTAAAACGAAAGTTTCGTGCAGAGTCTTACATTAATACAGTAGGAGAGTTTACTGTTGCGACGTTGGCATAATTATACTTTGTCAGTTTAGATCAAACGAAGAAGACCGAAGACATGTTCTACGCTCGGCTTTACGTTATGATAATATCGGCATTTCTATACACATACCGTTATATTCCAACCCTCCTTACGCTATCGGAATGGCAGCAAACATCTTTATTCACGTGTGCTAAAGATCGTTGTGCCAGTTGTGGATTATAGTGGGCTTTGTGTCCCGTTGTTTCAGGCGAGACGGTCTACATTCTACGGTAAGATAAATATTCTCCTACAGTTGCTGAGATTCTCAACTTTCGCACTCCTTAATCAGTGGATGCAGAGATATACTGGCACCAGCACAGCCTACTTTGTTCTGGATATAATCGTGGAAGTTAGACTCCAGTACCCACATGAGACGTTTGTAACCCGGAACAACATGTGTGGCTAGGCGGCATTCGTTACCTTTTTGGACAAGCAAGAAATTTTCGCGATTGAAGGGTGTTTCTGTGTTCCACATATAGATGTCACCATCACCTTTCGATCGAAAGAAGATGGCAGAACCACTATCAGTTCCTAGAATAACAAATTGTTCGTGTTTGGGACCAACATCGACAACAGTGTCTTTGGTAGAGCCTCGACGGAGGTGGTGCGTCTTAATCGAAAAGAGCCTTTCACTTGACAGGTACGTGAAATATAGAACAGTCGTGCCGCATGATTTCCTAATTAGTGCAAGATAAAGCACATCATTGCTTGAAGACCCACGTGTCACTGACTTGGGCAGCACGAACTTGTAACCTGTGCCTTTTTTGACGTCGTATACCAGAATCGCTCGCGATGCAGCGTCACTGATATACAGGTAAGGTCCTCCGTCTTGATCGTAGTCCACCACAAGGTACTGCAGCCTACTGGCAGAGCAAACCAACTCTGAAAGGTCAATCGTTCTGATCACCTTTCCAGTCTTCATGTTGATAGCCACGACCTTCGGAGGACAACGCCTAACCGGTTGCTCCAAGGTGTTAACAATACCAGTGTCTAGGACCCAAACGATGTCTTGAGCGTCAAGAAATATATCGACAGCGGACTGCAGTGCTTGGCAGTTTCCTTCTTCTTGAAGATTCCAACAGGGGAAGGGAGTGATAGTTGGGTGATGGTTTTTAGTTTTAAGTGACAATTTGCCCAGGGTAAAAGGCACGCCTTCCTTGTAGCGAGGTGTCAGGACGATGGCTTCGTCCTTGTAGATCTGTAGCCTCGTAGGGATGACATGCTTCGAGATGTATCGTCCTGAGGATGTGTAGATCTTCTTCGTGGCAGAACACGGCCAGTCCAGGTTGGTACCGCTCAGTGTCATTGTGAGATCTGGTAGCAGCTGCTTGTCGCAGGTCCCGGACACACGGCAGAACAGAGTGGCTAATGCTACAGTGATGACCCAGCACGGCAGACACTGCATCCTGTAAAAGGAAGTTCTTCAAGTTTTCTTATGTACATGATGTCTCCAAATTCTTAAATTTGTAGTAACCGCTTCAATAACCCACTAAACACGTGTGTGTGTGCGCGCACGCGGGCGCGCTTAAGAGACAACCTTCTCTTTCTTGTTTTAATATTATCATGATGTCGAGCACCACGTTTCTGCAAGTAAGGTCCTCATGACAGAGTCGTGGCAATCTGACTGTTCCTTCAACATGGAAGGCGTTTCAAGGCGAACACTTGTGTTACATTTCACCTCTCGTTCTCGTAAAATATACCGGTAGAATATGCAAAACACTAGTTTGCTTGTTCTGTGTTGGTGTGAAAATTAATTTCCCTCGCTAAGGGAAGAACTTTGAAATTATTCAGTTCAAACTGTGCACTGAAGACGTCAACTGCAGTTTGCAATTCAAAGTCACGACAGTCTAATCGTTATTACTTTTTACGATAGGATATATTTTTGCCTGGTTACTTCTTTGATTGTTTCAACTTACTTTAAATTTGGTATTTGGAGGGGTACATTTTTGTATTTACACGATTTGATAAAGTAAGTACTAGCATGCACATTTAGTATTGGCCGCTTTGTGTATTTATAGGCGTGAATTAATTTGGCCTGATTTGCAGTAATAACTTCGAAGCCATTCAATAAACATCTTATACTAACTGCGTAAACTGATCTTTGCAATACATCATCATAGCACATTGCTTCAGAAAGAAATGTTGAAGAGAAAATTTGGACTTGAGACAAAGAGAGGGATCAGGTAACAAGCAGATGGAGAAAGCACATAACAAGGCGCCTAAGAATTGTGTACTTCACCTAACGTTATTAGTATCATCACTCCAAGGGGGATTAGTGGACAGAGTACGTAGCACGCGGGGGAGAGATGAGAATTGTGTCAAAATTTTAGTCTAACTGGAGAGCAGGACGCTTATTTAGAGACTTATTCATAGACGGACGATTAGTATTTAAATGTACGTCAAACATATATAATATGGGGGTGTGGACTGTACTCACAGGGCTGATTATTTGGACCAGTAGCCAACGCTTATTAACACAGAAATGGACCTGCGGATTTCAAGAACTGCCGGCAATCCCAGGCTAGTACGTGTGGGATTTCTGGTAGGCAAAGTAACACTGCGATGAATTCCTCTCCGAGTACTTTCCTTATCCCCTGTCAGTATCATTATACCAAAGTTCCATTTGTCTTATACGCTATTCGATGTAATCGTAGCAATCAACGTTAAATAACACCTTAAAGAAGACAGACAACGTAAATATAAAGCAACACTGAAGCGCGTTCGCCTTATCATTGTTGCCGTGGAAAATCATTAAGTATTAAATATTATCAATGTGTGTCTGTAGCCTTATTTATCCAGCATGAAAAGCGGCGCATGCGCCATATTATATTGTCATCTGTGGCCTGTCTGTCCCTACCATATTTTTCCACTTTATCTCTTAAACGGCACGATTTTCGGGAGAAATTATTGAAGATAAATTGCGTGTTTTGATTTTCTCTGCAAATATTGTCCGAAATATTTCTTATTATAAGGAAAATTAAGAGAGATACTACCATAAATGGTCATAGGTTTTCATGTAAAACACCTGTTATTCTTGTTACGTTTTAATGAAAGTTGAATTTTCTCGACAGGTTTTCAAAAAATATTCAAGTATCACGTTTTATGAAAATCCCTCCACTGGGAGCCCAGTTGTATACGCACGGACGGACAGACATGACGAAGCTAATTGTCGGTTTTCAAATTTTTTCGAATGCGCCTAAAGAAACAAGAACTTAGATGCCAACTATGTACAGGACTATTTGAAATTTGTTGGATAAACCTCAAACTTGCGGGCCGTAGCCATATTTGAAATTTCATATTTACAGTTTTTAAGCATATGTATATTCCATGTCTGAACCAAACTGTTTGTTAGTTACCGCCATCAGATCGGAAGCTAAAAAAGGTTGTTACACTCCCACCAACTTATTTTATAATCCGACAAGATATTACCATAAAAATAGTGGCGTGTTTTCGAGATATATTAGCTTACATAATTGCAAAATCTTAATTACGTGTGCTAGCGTTGCTCCCTCTTCGAATTTCGCGCGTTCGCCATGTTATTAGTTTGAGTATAGATCGTTTAATTGTACTGACGCTGAGGAGCCAATCAGTGGCATAATTCTCATACCGCGTTACGTGAAAACCAATTAATTGGTTTAAAAATTGAAATTAGGCACTAAGACACATAGACGTGCGGAAAAAGAGACAGCATGGTAACCCAAGAAATTTACTTTTTTACTTTATAGAAAGAAAAACTCTCCGAAAATGTAACCTTTTAAAACATAAATAAGTAAACAGAAATGCGGAGCAGAAACGAAGAGAATGAGATGCAAAAGAAAATTTGTGGCTTTATGAAACTGAGAGATAATCCCCTTAACCTTAGTTTTCAGTAGAAGGAAAAAGACTTGAAACATGTATGAAGTTAAGTATTTAATTAGGAGTTTATTGTCACTTACTTTTTAATTAAAGCAATATATTATAGTGACAGTTTGCTTTCACGCCGCGTATCTAATTGCAACCAGTTTTCCTTAACGGCACAGAAATAGCCTAAGCGTTGAATGCCAAAGATATATATCTGTACGTATAATAGTATTGTAAATGTGTGAAATGTTTGAATTTTGAGAAAATGTTCACAATTTCCTCTTCTGTTTCTGGAACACTCACCTGAAGATCTTTGTTAGAAGGTGTGATCGTGTCGAAACACAATGTGAAGTGTGACCGCACCACAACCCTCGGCTGCTATTTATACCAACCCCATCTGTCAAGTACCAACTTGCTGTGACGCAATATAACAATCCTTGAGCATTGTTGTGCTGTTCTCAGCAACAGCGTCCTTTTTCGGATCAGCTGTTTCCGTTTTCTGGCTGTGCTGCACGTTTCAATAAGCCAGTCAGTAACCTCGCTTTACAATATTCTGCTGATTCTAACTTCACTTGTTTTGTTTTTTTTTTAAACATTTTTTGTCAAGGTGTCATCTTCCTGTCATGGCCGTTCGCTCGCTGCAGCACTAAGAGCTGCGTTTTCGATCCCAGCCAGGGTCGTCAGTGTGTGCGTGTGTGCGTGCGCGCGTGTGTGTCTTATCTTAGTACTTACAGTATCTTTCTGTTGTACAATTTACTCGTAGAGTATTTGCCGTCGAAATTGGAATATTTATCTCCCCATATTTTGAGGTACAGAAAATATTTTACACAATTGCTAAAATAGCGATGTATGTTCAGTATTTTACAGAAATGTTCCAGTACTGGGATCGTGGGTTCGACTCCCTCTGGTTACATGGACGTTTGTCCGCACTTCTTCTTGCTTTTGTTATCATGTGTAGGTAGAGTTGTGGCGGGTCACCGTATAACGACTCCTACCAATATCTAAATGCCACGCGCTTTAAGGAATTAATTCTGCTTTCTTGGAAATTCAAAGAGCCTAATAAATGCTAGACGATGAACTGCTGAAGCAGGGATGGTCAGTTCTTCTCCTGCCTTAGACATTTCCACTTCATGTGTAGGGTCTGACATTACAATATTTATTTTGTTTTTAAATTATTAATTGTAATTCTCTTGTATACTTCTATGTACCTGTGCACAAAAGTACAGACGGGGACGGTAACACTAGGCCTATCATCAGAAATGTAAAATTCAGATTTAACATAACCTAAACATTGGTTGCTCTGTTCCTTATAAGAACATTAGTCGTGATTGCGGGTATGTAAGGGAGGGTCACGCGGCGGTTGTACGGTCTAACGCGCTGGTCTGCGGGCGCTCGATTTCTGGGATTGCTGTTTCGAGTCCTGCTGACGGCATGGCTGTTCGTCTCCAGTTTTTGCCGCGTGTTTTGTAGGTATCGGCTTCTGCGACGGGCTCATCACTTGTTCAGAGGAGTCGTACCGGCTGTGTGTGTGTCTAATTGTGTGTGGTCTATAAACATTGACAATGGGGCGGCCTAGGCCCGGATGGGGTTGTTGCGGCACAGAAGAATAAAAGGGTGGAAGCTCGTAAGACCCATTAAGGACCCGAAATCATTTACGAAAAAAAATACATAGAATGACAGCAGTTAGATTTCTGGGTATGTACCAAAGGATGGCATCCCGTTTGTAGGACGCTATGTAGAAAAGAAAAGTTATTATGTACACAACTGTTTGTTATTTTACCACTGTCACAGGAATAGGATACGTTTCCTTTAACGTGTACCATCCCGTTATGCGTATTATCAAAATTATAGGAACAACAATATCCGTCCAGCAGAGCTTCAATGTTTATTTAAGATATTTGTTCAAGTATCATATATTTACATATTTACGCTGCATGTTTCGGCATTCTTTTTACTTATGCCATCATCAGGTGTATCCTTCGAACCCTTCCATACAGGTCACTACTGCAGTGTCATTTGCGGTAGTGACCTGTTTGCAGTTGTGATTTGATATTGTCATCCAGCTTTTCTCCCCTATACAATTTGCCTGGCCTGTGAGATTTTCAGTATATCATCGGATTTCTCTTCATCTTGAATTTATGAAACGCTTTAGATGTTCAGTACATTTCTATCGTCTATATTATTCTCCAAAATATTACCTCGCATGTTACTTATGTTTAAATTTTTGTTTACGAATTAGTTTCTCTTGCCTCATTTCGCCTATTTAATCATATAAAGTATATTCCTTCCGGAATCTAGTAATCTGATGAAAGCGAAATGAAATCAGTTTTCAGTGAGAGCCACAAGTTCAGCGAGTCATTCCTCTCAGTGTCGACATTGACCTGCCACAAGTTTCCGATGTGTCGAAATGCGTCCTGTTGCACTCTACTGAGGTCAAATTAACAAGACTTCTGGTGTTGTTTTACTTCCTGTGTGCAAACATAAACAGGCTTTTATTTGACCTAATGTATAAATAGGAATGCAGTCATTGTCAGTTTTTAAACGTGACATGCGCAAGAACATGCGCAGGAGGCTAAATAATTCTGCGAAGGGACCTTGTGTTGGGGTGACGAAATTTCTTCATTATGCAGATGCTTAATTTAAAAAAGTTTTGAACATTGTGTCCTACTACCTCTGCTTGAATTTTAAGTGCATATTTTACTGGTAGTTCGTGTATTCCTTTCTATATATGTAAGTTACTACGGACATGTCAGTAACTTATGTTAGTGTCGATACAGTAAGTCTACCAGATTGCTTTCGTTCTGGTCTGTGTTCCATTGACGTCAACCAGCGAGTGTCTTACGTTTCGTCTGTACTTATTATTAAAGCACTTCGAAGCCTTCAGATTTGAACCCTTGACATTTGATTTCCTGCGTATCTGCATTTCTTGCAGATATTATGGTAAGCAGAGAATGTAAGAACACGAAGTTTAAATATACAGAATCTATCATATAATCTTTCCTTTTTTCATGTGAGTGTGAAACCTGGTCTGTCACATAAGGGAAGAACGTAGGTTTAGAATGCTGAGGGATATAGTGGAGCCTAAGAGGGAGGAAGTAACAGGAAACGTGAAAAAATGCCATAATGAGAAGCTCCGTGATTCGTGCTCCTCACCAAATACCATACGGGTGTTCAAATCAAGTAAGGCCAAATGAGCAGGGCATGTGGTACGTATGGGTGAGAAGAGAAATATATACAGGGTTTTAGTAAGAAACCCGGAAGTGGAGGCAAGATTTGGAGGACGGAGGCATAGGTAGGACAATAATATTAAAATGAGTCTTACGCAGATAGGATGGAAGGATGTGACTGAATTCAACTGGCTGAGGACAGGGACAAGTGTCGGGATCTTTTGAACACAGTAAATATCAAAGACGTAGCGGAATGTGTCAAAAAATACAATAACAATGAACCTTGGGTTCTAACATGAGGACACATCCTTCACTTTAAAAAAATCCCGCGGTTCCCCACATACTAATAGTTGTATTTCTAGGCGCAATTAATTCAGAAAACATGTAATAACAAAAAGCTATTATAGGCTTAGAAGCGTCGTAAATAAATTTACAATTTATTCGTCACAATAATAATAATAATAATAATAATGACAACAGAAGATATCGGAAGAAACCAGTCGCTGACTGCAGAACAAGACTTGCTGCTATGTTATGTGAATCCTGGGGGTCACTGCAATAAACTCGCGACCTTCTTGGAGTAACCTATCATCCCCCGGAGGTCTGCTGCCCACAGTTTTGGAACCGCTGTTGTAGGCGAAACACATTATGTTACAGTGGAATTGTAATCACATACGTTCTTCAAAGGGACTCTTGTGTGACCCAATAATGTGTGTGAGTATAAATCTAGTAATTTTTAGTTCACATTCTCTGAAATTCCATGTTATTTGACCAAATAATAACCGTAATGTGATAATTTGAAACTGTAAATCAGTCTGTCACTCACAACCTTCTGTGAACCTTTACTATCCGACTATTAGAAAACCCAAAGACTCCTCAGTCATCAGCGAATAGCGCCACTACAATTTGAAGCGTATTTTTAACAACCCTAAAATTATTTTTGTGTAAAGCTGTCATCTGTAGAGTGTTTGCTGCAGCCTGGCATATTTTTAAAACTAGTTCTGTCCTACAGTTCTCTGTAGAAACCAAAATCTTGTGAGAAATGCAGAAGTTGTTTCAATTTCGAGAACATATTCCTGTTATGTCTTCCGCATCCATGTTTCTGAAACAGTTTTTCTGTGACATACTTGACCTTAATGCAGCTTTTGTGACAAGAATCCCATAAATGTCATAGGACACAGCACTCTTACATCCATTGGCACCATAATTTCAGTTTCGGATATGAGGGTATGGATGGATAAGGCTTCTATATGAACTAACGTTCTGGATCTTCACACAGTGCTGTCCGACCACAGCCCACACCTGACACTGAGAGTCTGTAAACATGTGACTGACAGAGGGCAAAGTCCTCCGTGACTGCAGCAGTACTGCGTGAGACTCCGCCGACAGAGGAAGTCTCGTGTCCCACCGTACAGCTGCGTGATCCCTGGGCAGGAAGTAATGCAGTCCTGCCCAGATGTCAGACACCAAACCGCGGGAGGGACCCAGTTTCATTCCCAGAAAACTCGCAGTCACCCTCCTCACCTCCTGTAATCAAAACGGATGACTGGGGCATGTACCGAATACACACACACACACACACACACACACACTTATATATATATATATATATATATATATATATATATATATATATACCCACAGGTGTGTCACACAGCGTTGAGGCTTCCATTCACAAAAGCTATAAAGATAAATTTGTGCCCTGACGCATGGATTTCGTCTAGATAATACTGTATTAAAGAACTCAGCTCCTACCTTTACAGAAAACACATTACGATCGCATTAGAAAGGCCAGTTTTTTTAACGCCTTTGGCGTGTGGAAGGAGCTGGGATAGCGTAGTCGGTATAGTTACTGGCCTAGCGCGGGGGGTGGGGGGGGGACGATCTCAGCAGTGGTAATAAGATTTTTGTGTTCTCCAAAACGTCCCTACAGCCCCTACATCCGGCCTAACCTCCCAGTCAATGGGTACCGGGGTTCTTTTGCGGGAGTTAAGCGGCGGGGGCCATGAAATTTTACAGCTTACTTCTAGTGCCGTCATTAAGAATGAGTGGACCTGTGCCTCCACTCCCCTCATATGCCTTCCTGGCACGGAGAAGGACATTATCTTTATTTTTTACTTTATCATTTACGTGTAGGTGGAAGTACAATAAAGTATTTAACCTTTCAAAGCCTAGCGGTAACTTTACATACCACCAGGTTTAACATTTAAAAATTCTACGTGGTGCCCACATTGCGTTTATGTGTTTTGTACGGATCTCAGAACAAACAGCAACTTTTGCCTTATAAAACATTAAGAGACTGGTTTTTATAACCGAAGTGGAGAGTGTTTACAGCGCGGTACGCACTGAGTCCTTATATAAAACAGATACGCTTCGTCTTTAAAGGGTTAATATGTATTTCGTGAACACATGAGCAATTTTTTCAGAACGGTTCTGCTGTATGTTGTTTAGTTAGATAAGGGATCTTACGGAACCGGAATTTCAGGGCGTTGGATTGATTTATTTGGTTCAGCGTAAGTGCCAACGCTGATTTCTCTAAGATGATAATGAAAGTTGGTTCTTCTTGATAGAAGGAAATTAATTACTTACTATCTCAGTGGATGTCAGCCTTTCAAGGCAGACCTTGCGTCATGACACATCAAATTTTTGTCCCACGTCAGTTGAAAGTGTTCTAAGGCATGACACACACCCAGATACATTTACCTGTGGTTCATTTTACCACATTGTCAGTGACTCAGGCTATAGAGCGTCGAAAGGTAGAATGATTCATGGAAGATGAGCTGGGAATTATTCAGAAGGAAGCGATGGTGGCCTGACCCAGCTGATATCTCGACATTTTTCTAGAGGAACTGAGTCAGCTTACTTTGCTACTTGGTGGCGGTGAGGAACGGACGGCTGAGAGGTCCAGCGAGAACAGGAAATGTGATTCAGGCGCCGTCAGATACAACAGAGTCTCGCGTCGGGACAGGGCCAGTGTCGCGGTGCCAACAGCATGCATGCTTTCCTCTTGCGAGCCTTTCACGTCCAGTGCAACCTGCCACCATCCTCTCTGCCATACCACCAACAGGTAGCCACTGTTCGGACTCCCTACATACGCCTGAAATCCCCAGGGTCCAACGACTGGGTCCGCAACAATAGATGATAAAGTTCGTGAAGTCACATTTGTCAGTTTCACCCTAAGCACCTGCAAAACAATGATTCATCAGTAACCATACTTGACCGTCACACAGAAAACGTCGCCTTTAAGTGGCTAGCGCTGTTGCTTCGTGGTCGGGCAAGACCCGAGTCAGATATTGACAAGGACGATGATAATCCTGGCTACTCTTCTTGGCGGGTTTTCTGAGTCCTTCCAAACAAATAGAAAAGTAATTCGTTGTCGATCACAATCATTTCATTCTCACGCTTTTTCCGATTAATTAATCACTAATTGTCTATTTATCTACCGTCTTGTCTTGTAAGATATATTTATTTATTCAAGATTCGTTTAACCACTTTGCCAGTAGCTTAGACAGCCCGGAGTCGAATTGTCATATTACACTGTAATATTATCGTAGATCAGCCAAGTAGACTCCTGCTTCCCTGCCTCCCTTCTAGTATTTTATATGCGTTTCTTATCTCCCATGTCCGTGTTGATTTAACCACATACTGTAAAAATATATTTGTGCAATTTCCTCCGTCTTCCTGTTACTTCCCCTCTCTTCGTGCCAAATTTCCCCACCCCCCCACTACTTTCTTCTCAAACACTGTTAATTTCCCCCCATTTAAAGTGAGACATAATTTCCGCCTGACTCACCTCTTCATTTCTGCGCAGGTCGAATACAACGACTTTGGGGCAGCAGATCGCAGTTCCAGCGTCGAGGACCCACAATCGCCCTCTCGTGTAGTCGACGTCCAAAGCCGTCACGTTCTGTAGGGAAGGGCAGTGTCCCTCTAGTTGCATTGTCCGGTTACTTCCAGGATATGGGTGAGGAATCATGTGGGATGTGATTCCAACTGGCTGAAGACAGAACAAACACCAGGGAGATTTTATATTGCTCATCCCGTGTATGATTATTATTCAAATACAGTACTTATCCAACCGAGGCACTGTATTCAATGTCTTTACATTACAGCTTACAATATTTTTACATCTTTGTCCTGCGTGTTTCGATCCTGTAGGATCATCATCAGGGACTCATTCGAAGTTAAAAATTAATTAAAAGTTAAAAGCTGTGTGTGTAACTTTTAAGGGCCGTGTCATGGCCCAGGTGGTTAGCCGCCGGCCTCCCACCATGGAGGTCCGGGTTCGATCCCGGGTCAGTCCTTCTGGGGTTTGTGGTGGACAAAGTGGCGCTGGGACAGGTTTTTCCCCGAGTACTTCGGTTTCCCCTGTCAGTTTCATTCCACCGATTGCTCCATTACTAGGAAAAGGACAAGAAATAATCATCATCATCGTCATCTTCATCACAGGGTTGCACAAGAAGCCTCAAAGTTGCGGTGCGTCCGTAGCGTCTACTGCGGGACCCTTCACCACTAAAAAAAAACCTTTTAATTAATTTTTAATTTCGAGTCAGTCCCTGATGATGATCCTACAGGATTGAAACACGTGGGATTAAGATGTAAAATTATTGTAAGTTGTAATGTAAAGACACTGAAAATAGTGCGTTGGTTGGACAAGTACTGTATCTGAAACACCGGGACTTTACAAACTAACTAATAAAATTCCACAGTTTATCTAACGTAAGACACTTGGAATACATAGACGGAGATGCAAGTGTAATACTGAATGGATACCAAGGGAAGGGGCGACGTGGAGTGCAGTGTTCTGGCTCAGGATAGGGACAAGCGGGGGGGTCGTGAACACGCTAGTGAACTTTCGGATTCCATAAAATACATAGAATTTCTTGGCTAGTTGCAAATCTATTGGCTTTGAGAATGCACTCTACTCCATGCGGTTAGTTATGTATTCTAACGTGAGGTCTACCAAGTTACGTTCGGGAACATCAGGTTTATTTAAAAATAGCACTTCATGTTTTCAAAAATAAGAACATTTCGGTGCATAGCCTATGCACCCACACTATTATTAGCCCTCTATAAACTAAAATTACGTAGAATAATTCAGTTTCTAGCTCACAGTAAACACGCAATCTCCATTATAAAACACACATACAAAAAAACATTAAACACCAACAAATGCACGAAGAGTTTTTTCGTCAATTATAACACACTCCTACATGTTTCGACCCTGCTGGGTCATCTTCAGGGAGAAACTTTCCGTTGTCGTTACACTAGGTTGCACTATACATTCTCGCTCAACTGTATAGTGCAACCTAGTATAACGACAAAGGAAAGTTTCTCCCTGAAGATGACCCAGCAGGGTCGAAAGATGTAGGAGTGTGTTATAATTGACAAAAAACTCTTTGTGCATTTTTGGTGTTTAATGTTTTTTTGTATAATATAGTGCACGGGCATGGAACACATTAAATTAAAAACACACATAATTTAAGGCTATAGGCATGTAGTAAAGCGATAGCTGTTCGTAGTTAAAACCTTACGAAACTTATAAATATGAGACTCTGGAAAAAGATTGGATTTCGTTAATATTAAATGTGGCAGTGCATATAGTTATCACCGAATTATAAAGGCTAATCTCCTGTAGATATTGCAGAGATTTTTTAGGAGGCAGCCTGCTGTGGACCCCAGTACTCGCCATTCAACATTGACCTAACAAGATTTGAGGTTCTGACAGCCGTATCGACTAGCGGATAACACGTCTCTGAGCATCTCGCTGCCTCCATCTTCAGGATCCAGTCTGGGTCTAAACATTCTTCAGGGCCTAAGCAGTACAAGAAGAGTGGGTTTCTGGGCTAAGTAGTCCCTGAAAATGGAGGCGGCAAGCTCCTCCGAAATTCGGGTAACAATTTGCCCATCGACATGGCGATATATCGCAGAAGATTTGAGTCGTAAAATTAAGAAGTGTTAGTAATAAGGCCGTTTAAATAGAAAGCAATATCAGGGATATAATTACAATTAGTTTTCACTTTATATGGGTTTTTTTCCTTGAACTGTAGGAGATACGCAGTTATGTAAGCATTTTAGAGCTAATATTACACACCAATAAATTTACTGTTTTTTTGTATAAAATGAAGTTTAAAGTAAACATGTCAGTGTGTGCATTGCAGACGAGATGGCAAGGGGGCGAACCGGTACATATTACCGGGACCCAGGGGTCCGGAAGGGGACCGGGGCCCGACTATGTTGCATAGGCTTTTGTCTTTCTCGATAGTATCATTGTCCGTCGATTGTAAAAATTAACCCTTTCAGACCAAGCCCAAGCCACTCTGCAATTGAGAGTCAATCTTTCCTCTTTAGTGTAACGATTTTTAACCCTTTCGCCCTTCCTGGGGGGACCCGAAAATGTTTTTCACGGAGGCCCGAACCCTCTGCCGGCGGCTCTGAGTGTGTGGGATTTAGAGTTCTCAAACCTATGGCTTTGGAGAATCTTCCACCTTGAAAATGGAGTCAGTATATTCGTCTGAAACATGTGTACTTATCTAACAGACTACACAGTGTAATATCTCAGAAGCCAGTAAATATATTAGCACGATGTACAAACCTATGCTTCCTCTGGGGGGCAATCAGTCACAGCCAACATTTTTCTTTGTTTTTATTCATGAGCGACTAGTTTCGCCTTTACAAAGCCATCGTCAGGCTCTACATAAACATGAAATGGACAACTCTACATCGGTTGAAGTGAAAAGCCTTCCCCTTTTACAATATAAAAAGAGGTTATACAATATGAAAAATTTGTATACAAAGTGTAAATAGGTAAAACATGAATATAGTATAAAAGATGCGTAAAATTTAAATATATGGAGCGTCGACCATTAAAATGTATGTAATTGTTGAGTAAGCAATGACAGCATCAGTTTTATTCGCAAAAAGGAATTTAATAATGAAAACAAACCAAACGGTTGGCTGTGACTGATTGCCCATTAGAGGAAGCATAGATTTGTACCTTGTACCCGTACGCCAAATGGGATGGTAAACATCAGGCTCAAAAACATACTAGCATTTCTCTAATTCTCTTCAACGGTTCTGAGGTAAAATTATTGACAGCCGTATTTAGTAATGTGTTGTTAATAAGTCTTATGAACTTATAATCTCGTTATTTTTTATGAAGCAGACGTGTAATGTATATTCCCCTGATACGTATTTGTTCTGATTGTGACCTTGTTTTTGTGAATTAAATTTCGGCTTTACCTGGTGGGTTAAATGGTGAGTTGAGTAAAAGTTTTCTGGCCATGGCGCCTCTAATAGCGTGGCTCTTATTGGCCCTTGATCGTATCTAGGCAGGCAGATAAACGCTCTATTTCTCCACACAGCCACCTGTCCAATGGAAGCACGTGGTGGAGCGAAAGAGGACAAATTCCAAGTCACCACAGGAACTACCAAAGTAGCCCATAATATGTGTAGGAAAGCGATCCACATCACTGCTTCTAGGGTGTGGAATGCGATACCAAATTACTGGAACAAAGAAAATTTCACATTTTATATATCAGTGATTCTCAGACGTTTTTGCTCATGGTACAATATTCTTTTCAGTGCGGAATCGATGAACTATGAACCTTTAAGAAGGTAACACTAGGGAAAAATCGAAGACCCGCTCATGTGAGATGCGGAGGATGATTATTTTGCGAATTCTGTACTTGCTGTAGACTGCGCATGTGCAACAATCTTGAAATTCTTCAGTGAATTTAATGCTACGAAACATTCAATATAAATACGGATTATTACTGCTGTAATGCATCGTCGGTTTGCAGTTGTAGCTCACTTCTAAACACATTTGGCTGCAATGTGAATCAGAAAATTGTCTTCAGATTTGTTTCGATGACAAAGTGACTACACACACAATTATATGTTAGCAGTAAGACAGTCAGCATCTCAAGTTGTTTTCCTTCAACACGGCATGGCGCGTCCTCTAGGTGTGGGTGGAAGAAACGACATTCAAGATTGAGCGTAGCTGGTAATATAATGAATAAATAGTTGAGACTATCCGATAAGGGGTTCTCCAAGCTATAAGTTAGACGGCGAAGCCACAAAAATCATCTCTGTGACAAGAGCAACGTTATATCATACGCTACAACGAGCCACAGACCAGGGGTCAAAATACAAATCTGGCAGTCACATATTTCAGTTGTCAGATAAAAAAATGGAACAGTACTTGTGGCACCTTCTCTGGCTCAAGACTAAGATCGACATGCAAGATCCATTTCCTCCTGCTGTGTTGTTTGTCCCAAGCATATGCAGACGAGACGTAAGAAAATAAGTTTTAAAAGTTAGACTATTTCTGTGACATATTAATCATGTCGATCGAAATTTTGTTTGGGTGTAGCTGTTCGTTTCGTCTGTGTAACAAGTAAAAGTCGTCCTTGTCCAAGCCACGAAGGCGTTTGGGGTGTGAAGTTAGAGCTCAACTTATTCTTAACTACAGAGGGGTGAGTGGTTAACTTCACGTCCCGGCCGCTTTAACCCCCCCTCCCCTCAGAAAGAAACCCTGTTACCCATTGAATAGGAGGATACGTGCGTCGCAGAGCCGGTCTGAATGCTGTGGGAAAGATACATGTTTCTTGTCCCTGCTGGGGATCGAACTCGACTTTCCGGGATTCCTGTACCGCTGGTAACCGAGTGAAAATGAGGGAACTAAAAGTGCACACTCCCAAACCGGAATGGGAAATTAATTTACAGCAAGAATCTTGGTTGCTTTGGCGACTAGAGTACCGTATTTTATGACCGTTGTTGAGGATTTAGCGGATACCTCGGATTTTGGATAGACACTGGTGGTGGTCAGTTCTAAAGTCAGTAATGAAATCTGGAGTTTAGTAAACAGCAAGGAATTCCTAGAGGTAGTACCTAAGTGAATTAGCCTCTTAACAGGAACGCTGTTCCTTGGAATTGTCTATTAGAAAGTTTCGAAGATAATTTGTGGTAGGTACTGGAATTTAAATTTTCTGTACACCACAAACGAGCCTGACGCCTACTGATGACATGAACAGATGTAAAACATTGTCTGATTCTTTGAACAATGTTGAAAATTTAAAGATCATGTTAACGAACTTTAATTGCATTTAATAATATTGGAACGTACATTTTTTAATATCACTTCACAAATAGCCTTTAAAAGTCCTGAAATATTATAATATTCTATCTGTCACACCTTCGTTAATACCCATTCGATATTTGATTTTAGTCTTCCTCAGTTTTCCGTCAAAATCGCGAAAATATGGAATTCGATGGCGGTTTTGAATTTTGAAATTGACCCTAAGATGTTCCATTGAATGCAAAAGCTTAAATGCATTTAATTTCTTGTCGGTAAACAACAATTTACCTTACCTGAACTTCTGCAGAACTTATACAAGGCGACTAATCCTACCTCAGCACTTGACATATCTTGAATAAGTAATATCGCTGACTTTGTGTTGGCCACTTGAATTTCTGAAGTCAAAAAGGAGGTCGCTGAATTTGCAGTTTTGTTGTATTGTGCTTCATTGTTTGCTTAGCCTGGGTGTTGATTGGGATGCCTGCCATACCAGGAGCGCTCTTAAATTCCTTTCGTTTCGAGGTACCTCGTTAGATGGTGCAGTTATCACTGCCGGGTGCGTCACGTATTGGCCGTTCTTCTCAACTACGTATGTTGTTTACACGATTACTGTTTGAGGGCGTTCGTTATTTCCTTTCCCATAGGTCATTGCAGTAATGGCTTCTTTGTCGGTGTAGTAAAGGTGAAGGATGTGCTAATGGAGATAATTGAGAAGCTTGGTATTTAGTAACGTGCTTTAAATGTGTGTTCAGTTTTTAAGTGCCCATTATGTCAGAGGGGAACTGTACTAGAATAATGAAGTCGTCTTCAGAAGGTGAAATTCTTGATAAAGAGGAGATACAGTTGATAAGCGATTCCTCAGATTGTGGTAACCGTTATCCGGAGTCTAAGTTAAAACGAACTTTCACACTGCCCCGAAATCCTTTCGTGTCAACGAGAATGAGTAAAAGAAAAGCCAAACACAAAGAAGGGAAGGACGGTAAAGGTCCCAGTATACAAACTATTTCAGAAGTCCAAAACTTAGAGACCCAGAAATCTAATAAAAAAGTGTTCAGAAGACCCTCTTGGAAGAAGTTTTTAAACAAAGTTGTACAACATATGTCTACGGTGGCTGTGCCCAATAAAAGTATATGTGTTAGTTATGAATCTAATAGGCGCAGGACAGATGCAGTGTCTTTGTCATCTTCAGACGTTCGTGTCCCTCCGGTGCGCCCCGCCCACCTAGCAAACTTGACCAACAGTGATAAGGTCCCTGGTGTGATAGGTCTAAGGAACCATGGTAATACATGCTTCATAAATGCAGTTCTTCAGTGCCTGAGTCACACAGATATTTTGGCGGAGTATTTTGTGTTGGACCAGTATAAGGTGGATTTGTCTCGTAGAAATAAGCTCAATTCAAAAAAGTATGGAACCAAGGGTGAAGTGACAGAGCAACTTGCTCTCTTGCTCAAGTCAATTTGGTCATGTCAGTATGACCCAGAGATCTCAAATCAGTTCAAGTTGGTGGTGGATAAGTATGGTAGTCAGTACCGTGGCAACAACCAGCACGATGCACAGGAGTTTCTTGTGTGGCTGCTGGACAAAGTGCATGAGGATCTGAACACAGCCACGAAGAAGAAATACAAGATCATCAAGGTGAGTACAACCAGCAGCATTTAGGTTGGTCGCCATATGGAGACATAATTCATAGTTGATGCAGAGTAAGCAAACAACTTATGACATGTTGTCATTTTTAAACAAGACACTTTTTTGTTCCAGTTGTAGTATTACCTTGGAAAATAGTACTGGATACATACTCTGTACTGAGTGCTTGATAAATCCTGGGCAGTGGGTTGTCATTATATTTAGGTCATTTGTTGTGGCATCTATAAATTTGGAAACATTTCATAAATTAATGTTTTTTCTTAAATCTCATTTAACCAAGCACATTGTTATTAAATAACGTGCTCGTCATCGCCAGAAGTAGTAAAAGTACTGAACCGAGTTTAGTGTAATAGGAAAATGCTTAGAAGGCATTTGGATGTGTCACTGCTGCCATGGGCATAGAAGATGAAGTAAAAAATAAATTGGAGGAGGTCTTGAGGTGATAGGTGGTTTCACATGCCCACATACTTTGCTGTAAGTGACTGTTGTGTCTGCAAAAACAGCAGGCCAAGGCTGTCTCTTATATAATTTTATCCTTGTCATGAAACCACCATCATGTAAGCTGTTCTTCACTGACGCTTCTCGTAAGATTTTGTTCATAATTTTTAGTTTCCCTCTGATAGCCTCTGCAGGAATCCAGTGATCAGCTCACCCATCTATTAGGCAAGTGCTTTGAATTATTTCACACAGCCTTCGTAGTTTTGTGTTCGGTGATTTGTAGGGTTTGCTGTGCGTGATAATGGGTGTTGTTGCAGTGTTGTAGTATTTAAGGTGGCTGTCAGTTCTGGTGTATGGCATGTTTGTTATGACAGAACTTGCGCATGCTCTTCAGCACAGTTTTGATTGTGTTTTAATGTTGAATGAGTATTCTTAAAATGAGAACTTATTTTCATGTTTTTCAAAGAGTTTTTGGTATCACATTTTGATTTTGTGTGTTACTGAGCTTTTTATTTAAAATTTTCGAAAGAATGGTATCATTTTGGAGAATATCTTCAATATGTGTGACTGCGTGCATGCACGCGCGCGCGCGGCCACACACACACACACACACACACACACACACACACACACACACAAAGTACCACAATAATGGAAGGTTTAAGTTACCCTTTGCAATGTAAATCTACAGAATAAAAAAGTGTGGCTCCTAGATTCAAAGAAATCTAGTCATGCCCTGTCCTACTGATATGTCCATTGATGTACAATTTATCTGTTTCCATTTCTTTGCTATTCACTGTAGTCTTTTCTGTTCCCCGTTGCTGTATTTATTGAGCACCTTATCATGACAGTTGCTGGTATTGCGTTAGCCATATATTAGGATACCATGCTTTATATCCATTCTAAGCAGGCTTCTAGCAGTGGTCCGTATGATTCTCTGGAACTTCTGTGACAGGTGCTGGACTAGACCATGTTGTGGTCAAGTAAGTGGCTGTCCTGCTGTTTATTCAGGGGCTTTAGCCTGTTTTTAAGGAACAAAAGCAAAGTTTTGTACATTGCTCTAGAAAGTAAAGAATGTCAGAATAAGTTTCCAATTTCTTTTACACACATACACACAGAGACAAAAATAAAAGTTGCAATAACATACAACAACATAGAAGGAAGTGGTTGTGGCGTAACTTCTTGTACTGTCCTGGAATTTTTTGTGGAGGGAGTGAGAAAATTCATGTGTCAGGATAGTCGGTGTGGTGGTGAACATTTAAGCCAGACTCCTTCTGAATATAGGAAATATTAGGCTTGAGCCAACTTGTGTGTTTCATAACATGATCATTTCTTGTCACAAGCACAGGTGGTTGTGTTTAACTGTAACACTTTATGCCTTGGATGTCACTGTTGTGTCTGATTGGATAGAAAATCGGTGATTTCGATGTTTCTGTTACTGATGTGAATAGCATTGCAAGCATCTAATGTGACTGCAACAGAGGTATAATTAAATAAGATGTTTAATACCAGGTCTTTGAATAGAATGTTATGATACATTTTTTTAATATTGATCCATGTAATGCTAAAAATTATACAGGTGTTTGTTCACAGTCATCAGCTAGTGGGCAAATAGTGATTGTGAAGGCTTGGTAGAGTGTATTGAATGCAGCTGTAGGATGTTTGCCTGTGAAGATTCAGGTCTTCTGGGTTGTGACACTGTGTTGTTGGGTGAGTATTTACCAACAGTTCAAAAGGTTTGTAGTGCTGTCATCTTCATGGTGAAGCATTCCAGACTGTTTGACCCTGAAGATGAAGGTACTACTTGCCAACCACAGAGCGTCACATCTCAGAGGATTTGAATGTTCAGCAACACTGACAGGAAATCCTGAAGTCTCACACGTCTTTATGCATATGTATAAATCCTTCGAATGTAGATACCACCTCAGAGTACTATAATTAGCACTACTATGTATGCATTAGGTCCCAGATTGTAATTTCGGCTTATTTTTCTTGTATTTTCATACTTATTCCAAGATAACTAAACAAACCCACTACAATTATCTGGTTGTTGTCTTAGATTTCTGAATGATGTGTCTTATGCTTGATTCAGGTCTTGTGGGATGTCATGTCATGTTGACTGGTTGATGGATGTTTTGAAGGAATGTTCTGCCCTCAATTTCAGTGTCATGCAGTGAAAGAGTTCTCTCTTGTGGGACTGCTTGACCCTGAAGATGAAGGCAGTGTTCTTTTGAAATATAAGTAACTCTTTTGTGATTGACATGGCATAACATTCCAGAAGACTTGAATCTTCAGCAGTGCATCGGTGATGATGTCATATCTTGCATATCTTAACACCTGGAGGTTATTAGGTTTTTCTTCCAATGTCTCTGTCACTTCCAATAGAGAACTTTTAAACGATTTTGACTGACCTTCATTTTAGTTGTTGTTCAGAAAAGTTAATTATCTGAATGGAGAAACTGGACCAATACATGCCTTGTGTATTGAGTCTGTAAGTGCTAAAGTGCAGGTGATAAGTACAGCATTTAACACACTGCTCTGCTAACATATATTACATCACATGCAAAGTAATGTTTACTCGGTCCATTATAATTAAAGAAGTATTGCTACATATATTTTAAACAGAAGAATATTCAGATATTGTCCATGTTTGGAGTGTTTGTTGAGTGTGTAAATCTGTTAAAGAGTTTCACAGTTCAGTTTTCACACAGTTCATTTGTTCATACGATCTTGATCGGAAAACTTGAGGGAAGTACAACCACTTGGAAGGTATAGGTGTAGATGGAGGATATTATTAAAAGTGATCGTAAAGAAAAAAGTATGGGAGAGTGTGGACTGGATTTATTTGGCTCAGAGCAAGCACCGGTGGTGGGCTCTTACGAACACTTGGAGTTCCATAAAAATTGTGGATTTCCTGATGAGCAAAGCAACTTATCTTCTCCCATAGACTGCTCAGTTTAGTTGGCAAAGTATTTGCTAATTTTAAATTGGTTCTCCCATTCTGTTTTTAAGTTTAAAGAATTCGTGTCTAAAGATTACTACTGTTCGGATGGCACGTTTGATGTTAGAGAGAGAGAGAGAGAGACGTTGTGGCGGATACAGGAGTGTGACCTACATCCACCAAGGTTGCTGCTGCCACTGTTGATGGTTCATAGCGAGGTCACAGTTGCAGTGCAGTGTCTGCTAGGAAGATCAAAACTTATGAGCATGTTATCGTTAGGTAAATGCATGTACAGAACCATGACCAGTCTCACTCTGCTATCCCAGACATGGGCATAGCTCCTGATGTCACTGTTCAGTGTATCCTCGACGGAAGTTAAAGACGCCGAAATGCCTCCCCTTTTTTTTGATTGTTTGAATTGTGTACAACAAAATGTTATTTACAGAAGCTGTTTAAAGTATCTCTAATAGAGAATATAAATAACATAACAGTGAAGTAATAGTTAAAAAGGACATGATGTTTTTATTGAATCTATGAAAATTGTAAGGTCCTTTAATTCAGTTTTTTTCGCTTTTATCCTTTTACGTGTTCATTTTGTTATTTATTTATTGAAACTTCTTATGAATGGATAGGATGTGTTGAAGTAATTTTATTGTTTTGAGTATTGTTAATTTATGTCAATGTGTGGGTACTGTGTGTGTGTATCTTGCACGCACGCACATGCACAGCTTGTTGTATAGCGTCGAATTATTTGATGGCGGCAAATAATGAACTGCAAGGATGCGGAAGGTAGTGGCCGTGCTGTGGTGTAAAGTGCGGTAATGGTATCTGCCCGGAAGGACTGGGGGACGTCGGTGTTGCGGCCCAGATTCGAAACGGGCATCTGCAGAACAGAAGTCATAAATGTTACTGCTTGAAACAGTTTTCTCCTTGTAGGCCCACTTAAAATATGTGTAGAAAGAATGGCCAGCATTTCTTCAGTCGTGTATTTCGGACAGTGTACTTAATGGAAACGCGCGTAGTTCAGGGGAGATACTGAGGGCATAAGTCGGGTTTTTCTAATTTGTAATAACTGTGCAGTGACTGCCAGATTACACCCTTCGGTAAGACACACACACACACACACACGCACGCACGCACGCACGCACGCACACACGTGAACAGTAATATTCCCGTATCGGAAGCCATAAGAATCGACATTTACAGGCTGATGTGGAAGCCATTCCCTAACCAACACTGCCCAAGTTATTGTCTTTAAGCCTTTAAGGACGAGAGGTAATTGTTTTAAAAAACCAGTTCGTACCGCGCAGTAAACACTGTCCAGCTCGGTTATTAAAACCCAATAAGTTAATGCTTTATCGGGCAAAAGTCGCTGCTTGTTCAGAGATTCACATAAAACACATAAATACACTGTGTGGGTAAAATGTAGAACTTCTGAATGGCATAAGTGTAACTTGGCTAATAATATCGCGAGGGCAAAATTGACCGTGGGTATCAGGAACTTTATTTTACAAAGGAGACAACTTAGAAAGAGGGGAAAATCGGTCCATAAAACGCAAGGTTTTCATTTTCTTTTAGCTGTATATTTTTTATTTGCCATTATTCAATTCAGTAGCCAAAGAAGTGTTCCTGGTTTGAAAAAATATTGGGTGGGGGCCATTTGCCCCCCCCCCCCCCCCAAAGTTACGCCTATGCCGAATAGTAAACCTGGTGATACGTATAGTAATTACTGGACGTTAAAAAGTTGATGTCTGTGCCCCCATTTAATCGGCAGAAATAATAGCTCGTACCAGTGATCAGAAACTAAATTCTGTTATACGAGTATAAACGTAGGTATACGTATGCCCTTTTTGGTATTCTGCGTTTTGTTTCTGTCGTCCAGGTTGGCTCTGATCTTCAGTCACGATATAGGCCTACATGAGAATATATTTTATAGACTTGCTCGAAGCTGGCTACCGTCCATAACATGTGACCAGTTCATATACTGTACACTAGGGAGTTTGCTTTTAGTCAAGTATTCACGAAGTCGGAGAACACAGACGATTTTAATCGCGATCTGGCAACATAGACCTCTGCATGCCAAGAATCAGTGTAACATGAATGTGCGCGACAGCAGTCATATACGTGTTCCACGCTTGGGCTTCAAATTTCCATTGTCAGTTACGGTTAAAGCCTTATGTTTGTCATGGTAACGTGGGCCTGCGGAGTGTAACGAATACACAAGGTTTCATGTGTACAAACTGAACATAGCATGCGCCGTAAATTGTTTGCTTCGTCTCTTCTGAAATTATCGTCTTTAAGAACTACAGGGTGAGGCAATTTTTAGGCAGGTAGCAAGTAAATTACTCATATGAAATCTGCACAAATGCAGTGTTATTCTTCGGAAAGGTCAGAAATGGGGAGAAGAATAGTGGATTTAGGGTTTCATTTTGGTTTGAGGGAGTTACAATATCAGTTAAAAATTACTCTGTGTGACGTAAAGCGGAGAAGGTCCAACATGAAAAGTGATAATTTTTGTCAGTCTAATGGTGCAGATCTGTTATTCTAGGCCATACAGATTGTAGATTCTGTACTGCTTCATGTTAATGTTTGCAGTTCTCCGCATCGCTTTATTTATTTGTGGCTTTGTGCAGGGGTGCACAGTTCCCAGGCGCCGGGTCTGCGTGGTGACTGAACTTTGTATGGTGGCGCCTAATATTTGTGGGTTCTCAGTAAGGAGCTTAGTTCATGTCACCCTTATGGCGTCTTAGAATTTTGAGGTGGCATCCATGTATCTAGAAAATATGTGCCACCCTGGCTTTATGGATACGTTACATTCAGTTTATAAACAGGGAAGGTGTTAAGAAACTATTTCTAATCCGTACCGACAGGCACAACACAGCACCTTGTTTTCCAGTTTTTATTACATGTTTCGGTTGCGCAAAGTGATCATCATCAGGTAACATACAATCTGTAGGGAAAGAAGTGTCAAGGCGGAGGCCTCCCCGTAATAACGGCAAAAGAAGGCGTTGTGTTGTGCTTCTCGGTATAGATTAGAGATGGTGCATACATACGCACAACGGGATGAGAAACCCAAAAATTGCTTTAGGTATTAGGAAAATCTGGGCCTTGGGCGAGGAAAATTTATAGTCCCTTAACCCCCCCCCCCTCACCTACCCTTACAGCCCAGTTTTTGCGACTTCATAATTTGTATGTTACGTGATCACGCATCACTATTCACATTTTACTTCGGCAAATTAATAAACGGCATTAATATATACAGTTGAGCCCGGTTATAACGACATCGCTTTAGACGACACATCGCCTATAGAGTCAGATATTCTGTGGTGTGCCAATTATTTCGTCACTGTTCACCATAACATTGTACTCGATTATAGCGACACTTGGTTATAACTACACAAAATATTCAGTTCCTTTCATGACGTTACAACCGAGTTCGATTGCATATTTTTTCGTGAGGTATCAAAGTTGGTTTAGTGTTGTGGGTGACTGCCCAGCTGGCGCATTCTTAAAGTTGGGCTTGGTTACAGATGGAGGTCTCCGTACAGTTCACAAGCGAAGGATTGTTGGCAATTATAATTTGTTAATTTTATTGTGTTCTGTAGGTACACACCTAAATTGATCGGCAGCGTTTGGCGATGTATGGCACGACTGTTTTGTTTTTGTTCCCAGCCGAGTCGCAACGATTTGACTTCAGAATAGGCAGTCACCATCTTCCCATCCCCGGACTTGTCGTCTGTCATTCGTTATGAAATGATTCGTTGCCCTTTGTGTGTTCTGTTATCGGTTTGTATCTGCCAAGTGTGGGAAGCTGCGTGATGCCAGTGTGATTACTAAGGTTACTAAACCACTCTTTTTAACTAGAAACAGTGATTAGCTAAAGATCTGAGAAGAGGCAGTTGTGGCTTTGTCGAAGGTAACAGGTGCTCCTTCTATCGTATCTCTGCACTGGATATCTGGGTGGATGCAGGCTTTCTATGCGCTAAGCTGCCATGCTTGAGGGACACGATAAAAAGGACGCCTAGACTATCCCCGACATTCTGTGGTGGAGATTGAAGTATCGTGTGACAAATTGCAGTTAAGACAGCTGCGTCTCAGACCGGTCACCTCTCGACAGAAATCTGTATAGTTAGCGGATACATCGGCGTGCTCGGTGGTGTGGCTGTACCGTAATGTGCAGATAGTATAAGCAGGCATAATTGTCAGTTTGTCTTTCGGTTCGATGGAATCCAAATTAAAATCATACTGTAGCGTCACCAGGTTACAACAGTAAACGGCATTATAGTGCATGGTTTAGTTTGTGTTACAGTGTCGCCCACTGCGGGAAGTTGCCTGTAGGTCACGTAAAACTGCTTGATGTCTCAAGTTGCATTTTACATTACTTCAGAGTGGTGTGTTTAGTTTGACAAACGTTTAGAGTGCTTTGAGAAAGTAAAATTAAAATTGACTCAGGTGAAATAGTATATGAACAGAAGATCAGTGTGCTTCTTTGCCGAAGAAGGCACTTGGATTATTATTATTTGGGGTAGTCACAGGCTATGCCCTGTGTTTGTGAGCACCCAGAGTACGGGCCATTTGACCAAGTACCTGCTGGGGGGTTGTGTCAAATGATGTGGAAATCAGTGTAGTATTCAGACGGTATTTTATGCTGTATTTGTAGTGACATGATTAGGGATTTCCAGCATCTTCATGAAGTAAGTGGGCTTCGTCATTGGGGAATTTCTCACCATGTAACCGGTTTTGAGTATGGCCACATGTGCACCTGAGACATTATTATTATTATTATTATTATTATTATTATTATTAGCGGCATTCTTAAATAATCAAGCTGTCTGTCCAGAAATTAAGTTACCAGCATGAATTTGTGATAAGTGTGTCCGTCAGTGGCTGCAAACTGCAGGGTCGCCATGAAAGGACTGTTTTGTATTTGACGTATATTTTATTTAAACTTCATGTGACAAAAAATTACAGCCCTGGTGAGGTTTCACTACTGATGTTTGGCGTCAATATCAGAATGTGCTCAATAAGCCCCACATGTGCCTCAAAAATATGGCGTATACGCACAGGAACTTTCACACTGTCGCTTTAGAGTACGGGGTTTTAAAATTATGACACTGCTGTTTAACCTTTTAAAGCCTAGCGGTAACTTTACGTACTGCCAGGTTTAACATTAAAAAATTCTACGTGGTTCCCACATTGCGTTTATGTGTTTTGTACGGATCTCAGAACAAACAGCAACTTTTGCCTTATAAAACATTAAGAGATTGGTTTTTATAACCGAAGTGGAGAGTGTTTACAGCGCGGTACGCACTGAGTCCTTATATAAAACAGATACGCTTCGTCTTTAAAGGGTTAAAGCGAGCAGGCATAGATCACTTGAGTGCTTATGCCGTAGTACGCAGCGTCGTATAACGAAAACTATAAAAAAACGATCTCCGGAAACCAAGCTATATCGTAGACGGCTACAGGCAACTTGCCGTATTGCTTGGCGGTAACTGCAACGACGAATGTGTTTTACACATCTCCCATACACTGCACGATCTTGGAAGTGTAGGACAACATTATAAACCTGCATCAACCGATGAAATGAAGGAAATGGTGGTGGGCTGGCTCCACCCGCTTCCTTTGCTGCAGAATTATCGGGATAAGACGGGAAGTTGTTATACATTTCTGTATTGTCCTTGTAAAGTGTGACGTAACCAATTGTTCGCTGGTTGTCCATCGTGTTGCGTCACAACGAGGTTCGTGTTATTTAGGTCACCTCGGCGTAATTAATATAGAGCGCGCTGCTAGCGGCCTTGTGACACACATCTGGGAGATCATGGGGAATGCTATTTCCTGAGCCGACTGTTATTCGTTAAATTATAGTAGCCCGTCTGAAAGGGTCTAGTGTTTTCTGCAGATTAGGTCGTCACATTCCAAACTACGCGTGTTGAAAAGTTTTTGTGTCCATAATTGCGGCTTAGCGTGTCTTGTACAACGCTTCATATTCTGCAAGTTAGTGGAAGCAAACGCGAGTACAGGCCTGATCTTGGTTAACCCTTTAAAGACGAAGCGTATCTGTTTTATATAAGGACTCAGTGCGTACCGCGCTGTAAACACTCCACTTCGGTTATAAAAACCAGTCTCTTAATGTTTTATAAGGCAAAAGTTGCTGTTTGTTCTGAAATCCGTACAAAACACACAAACGCAATGTGGGCACCACGTACAATTTTTTAATGTTAAACCTGGTGGTACGTAAAGTTACCGCTAGGCTTTAAAAGGCTAATAGAATCCAACGCAGAACCACGTTTCATTTCGCGGCGTGATATGACCCTGGATAGGTGTTGGTCAGCGGAGTTCAGCCTCATCGTTTACGATGTTGAGACATTTTACTTAGTCACTACACCGACTTGTCGGTATAATGACCAGGCTACAGGTCAGCATAGTGACCGTGCTACAGGCTGGACGATCCTTTGTTCGAATCCCGGCAGGGGAAAGAGGTTTTTATCTTCTCCAAAACATCCAGACCGGCTCCGGGGCCTACACAGCTTTCTGTTCCGCGGTAACCGGGAGTTTTTCTCCGGGCGTAAAGCGGCCGAGGCGTGAAGTTAACCACTCACCTCCATATAGTGTCCAGGTTAAGAATGAGTGGAGCTATACCTTTGATCTCCCTATTCGCCTTCATGGCGTGGACAGGGATAATTCTGCCTTTACTATTTACGTTTCTATAACTTCACGTCAAACAATTTATGTTCATACATTTAAAAATATACAAATAAATTTTGTTGCCGCATTAATGCTGATTTCTGAGAATGATAATGCCGGCGTACCCTGATTTCTACTGTTACGTGTTAATTTCTGTTAACTAGATTATCGACTTCTGATCGGTATCCGTTTCGTTGTACTAGTTTTTTTTCCTGCAGTGTGGCACTTAGGATGCTGTCGAGATTTAGATGCGGTCAGTTACCCTTGCTGGTACGTTTTATTTTCTGAACGAGCAGATTGTAGACAACTGCTATATTTAGCCTTTAATTTGAAAGTGATAACTAATGAATTCCTTCCAGCTGAGCATGTTAAATTTAGTGTGAAAACAGTCAACATACCTACAGTTTGTTACACAAGTACTACTGGGCAGTGAGAAGCTTTACGTCTAAGGATTATTATAGACAGGAATCTGCCATTACGTGCATCTTGCCTAACTTTTGCTTCCTTAGACTTCTTGTGGAGTTGGAAGCGTTTAAAGAAATGTGGGGGTTTTATTTTTGTTCTGTGACTTGTCTTAAGACATTTCATGCTGCGACATTTTAAGACGTCGATTTGTTACATAGACGGGGACAGCAGCTATCGGAAGTTTAATTTATTGATTGCTGTAACTTAAAGTGCAAAAACATGGACTATTTGCAGTAACATGATATTTGTGTTTATTTTCATTAATACTGTCTTAATTATTTCAAACCTGCGGGGTTGTATTCCTACTAGCCCCGGGGCCCTCCTAACCTCCTGTGCAGTAGGTGCCGAAGCACTTTCCCCCGAGGCAAAGCAGCAGGGCCGTGAATTTGACCATCCACCTCTATCTCGTGCCGAAGTTAGGAATGCGTGGAGTTATACCTTCACTTCGTCATACGTCTTCGTGGCATGATACGTAAACACAGGTACAACTTTACCTCTACGTTGAGTGGAAGAGTGATGGACACCGATTTTATATCAGAACCTCATTTTATGCGTGACGCAAGAAGCATGGAAATGGAGCATATGACTGTCTTACCGTCTACAGAGAATATTTTTGTCGCCCAACAGCATGCAGCAAAGCGGACGACGGCGTTGTTGCATAGCGACTGTGAGGCGGCCCACTCTGCTGTGTTCACTCGGGCGATATAAAAAATACTCTGTAGTTCCTGGCCTTTCCAAACGGGAAATCCGGTGCACATTTTCAGGCCATTAAATTGTCGTTGTCATTCAACTACTGTAGTGGTTTGGTTACATACTATGAACAGACTAACACATATAACTTAAATACATGATATAAATATCTTATATTCGCCACTCGTTTCTGTTAACTCGCCTGCTGCAATTCGGCAAACGTATTCCTGTATCCCTGTTCGCCGGCCGGTTACGTTTTGTAAAGGCACTTCGGAGTAACTTCGCTACACTTTATATCGCTAATGGTGCCCCGTGCCAGAAACTGTATTTGTGTAAGCTTTATTTGCCTTCGTTGTGAGTGGCTCAGACTGTAGCGTTCATTGGTAGCAAAATCAGTAAAAATGAAGTTGTCCCTGTCCACGCCATGAAGGCATACGGGGGAGTAGGAGTATAGCTCCACTCATTCCTAACCTCTGCACTAGATGGAGGGGGAATAGTCAAATCCGCTCACCGACCATATTACCCCTAGTCAAGAGGCCAAGTACCCGTCGAATAGGAGGCTGGTTGTGTCTCAGAGCCGGTTTGGATGGATTTCACTTTGGTTCCTGTAACAATCTTTGTTTTACGGAGGCAGGTTGTTAGCCTGCCGCCCAACTCCCAACCTGGAGGGCCAGGGTATCTCTCTTAGTCTGGGTCCGGCATGGGAAAACGTCCCAGTAACTACGCTATCGCCGGCATGGCTCTGATGATCATTTTACTACGCAAGCGTCACCACTCCGTCAAAGTGAAGATACTTTCGGGAGGTTGGATGATTTTGGAGAAGAGAAAATCTCTTGTCCTCGTCCAGAATTCAACCGTGGACCGTTCAGCCCCTAGCGAGTCGCCATTGGTCAATGAAATGAAAATGCTGTTGGCACTGTCCCAGAATTTGCTCGGAGGTGTGAAGTAAACCATGAAAACTCTCAGTGTAGCTTGTGTGTGGGCCGACGTTTGAACTCGCGATCTCCCGAATGCTAAGCAGGGGTGATTGTCAATCGACTGTGCCGTCTGCTTTGCCGGGAACTGGGTGAAACGGAGTTAAGTAGATCGCCTCAAGTGCGGGCCTATACGGTATATGTCATTGAACTGATTATGGGAGTCTCATATAGGAATGGAAGAGAAGAGGAATGTCTGATTCAGTGTTATAAGGCCCGCTTCGCAGTCGAATAATTGACTTGATTAGATTCCGAGCCTGAACGATGGTATTTACTCGGCCATTGTCGTTACAGGTCGTCGTACTGTTCAGGATTTTTCAACATGTGACAGCACACTGCCACATCAGTATTCGGAAAGGGTTGGTAAATCACACGGTTTTGGGCCCCGTGGCTTCCCACCAATCGAGGAACTACTTTATGTGCTCATTTTCATCTGACAGGAAAATGTGGACGACTGTTGTTTTGATTCCCGTGGAGTCTTTTCGCGTAGGTCTAAACAGCAGTTTGTTTATATTCATAGCCATTTAATTTTGTTGAACCTACCGTTTGTGGGGGAGACAGACGATTATGCGCCTAATTCAGCTTGCCAATTTAGTTTCAGATAGAAGTTTTAAAACTCTGAATTCTTTTAGGCGGGTGATAGGACTCTTGAATGTTATGGACGATTTTCTCTGGCCTGTGCCAGTTCAAAATTAAATTTTGAAGCTATGGCTTGTGTTATTCATGCGATATTACCCCTTAGGTAGGGAAGTCGGCGTGTGGCAGGGCCGACTGTTGGTCATGCCTGTGTAGAGTATAATTGTATGAGAAATCATCACGTGAAATGTGTAGTGAAAAGCATAATGAAATTTCTGTGAACCTAAAATGCCTAAAAATTTTAAATTGATTATTTTTGCTTCTGTGTGTCTTTCATTATAATTTCGAAAAATATCGTCATTCAGAGACTTTGTTGCCCTTTTTGGTTGCCAGCAGACTAGTTTATCGACCAAGTGATATAAAAGACTTGGGAACGTGCGGCCATGAGGCTCTGTCCGTTTGTAAGGATTCATCCTGTCTTATATCCTTGTACCAGTCTTACTGAATTGGTCATACTGTTTTCCACAGCAACATAAGCAACTAAGTCGATGGAGCAGAGTCAGCCTTGATAAGCTGGTAGATCCACAGCCAGTCGATATATTCCTCGCATTCTGTGGAACCCGAATGTTCGTTACTGTGTTCACAAGAGCCCATCACTGGACCCAGCCCTGAGCCACATCAATCCAGTCCACGCCCTTCCATCCCATTTATGTCATTTATTTTAATATTATCTTCCAGTCTACGTCTATGCCTTACAAGTGGTCTGTTTCCTTCAGGTTTCCGTACCAAGACTTTGTATGCATTTCTGTTTTCCCCATACGTGCTCCCTGTCCCACTCCCTTTACCCACCTTGATTTGGTCACCCTAATATTTGGTGATGAGTACAAATCACGATTGTTTTGTATAGGTGTGAAACTTGGTCTCTCACACTGAGGGAGGAGCAAAGACTGAGGGTGTTCGAGAATAGGGTGCTGAGGAGTATATTTGGGCCTAAGAGGGCCGAGGCGACATGGGAGTGGAGAAGACGACGACATAACGAGGAGCTTAATGACCTATACTCATCACCAAATATTATTCGGCTAATCAAATCGAGAAGAATGAGGTGGGCGGGCATGTACCACGTATGGGGGAAAAGAGAGATGCATACAGGATTTTGGTGGGGAGACATGAGGGAATGCGACCACTTGGGAGACCCAGGCGTAGGTGGGAGGATAATATTAAAATGGATCTTCAAGAAGTGGGATGGGAGCATGGACTGGATTGAGCTGGCTCAGGGGCAGGTGGCGGGCTCTTGTGAATGCGGTAATGAACCTCCGGGTTCCATAAAATGCGGGGAATTTCTTGACTAGCTGAGAAACTGTTAGCTTCTCAAGAAGGCCTCTGCTCCATGGAGTTAGTTTAGTTTAGTTTAGTTTAGTTTAGTTTAGTTTAGTTTAGTTTAGTTTAGTTTAGTTTAGTGTAGTTTAGTTCAGTTTAGTTTAGTTAGTAAGTAAAGTAAGTAAGTACAAATCACGAAGCTCCTTAGTATACATTCCCCTCCTGAGGAGGTAGAGGCTATAGAGGGAGGAAGGGATAACTCTGGCGGACAGTACCTTTTGTGCCGTAGGCCGAAAATGAATAAAATTTTACGTCGGTTTGGAAGGAGCGTAGTGCCTTCTTCAGGGCCATCTAGTTCATTGCTTAACCGTCAGGTTGGAGACACTACGCTACTCCTAGTGGCTGGTAAATATTTACAAATCTGCATGGCGTAACGTCGTACTATGGCCCTGAGGTCGACTCAGCCTGTAACAGAAATGAGTACCAGGAATATTTCCTTGGGGGGGGGGGGGGTAAAGGCGGCCGGTACGTAGGGCTGACAACCTTACCACCTTCATGTGCCGATTGTTTATAAATCTGAGAGCCTCAACATCCTGGAACCCTAAGGGCCTGTCCAGGCGTGTAATGGGATTGCTGTACCTTTTACACAGCGTAACGTTCCAGAGGACTTGAATCTTCATCAACGCTGCTGTGAGAACCTCACATATCGTGCGTTAAAATGGAGTGGTGTCAGGGTGAGGTAGCTGCTGTGACTGCGTGTACCAACGTTCCCTTTCTCGTCTGAGGTTTTCTGTATAAAGAGTACGAGAATGAAATGATATTGCGGATCTCGATGTGTCCGGCCACATGTTTCACCTCCGGAATTAATAATCAACACAGCGCCCGGATATATGGGGGGCGTGGTGATACAGTTCCACTTATTATTAAGTTGGCAGTAGATTGGGCGAAGTGAGCGATCAGCTTCATGATCCGGAAAAAGGGGAAAGAGAACGCTGTAACCACAGAATAGGAGGCTGGATGGGCCCCCAGTGTCCGTCTAGACGCTGTAGAGAAACGTTTTTGCCTCTACTGGGAGTAGATTTCCTATTCCTCGGACGTTCAGCTCGTAGCGTAGCCACTATACGGAATGGTTATTTTGGCCCATATTGCGGGTGTAGTGTTTATTAACAGGCCATGACGGCGTCCTTCCAGATCCCCTGCATATCATTTGTGATAACATTGTCGTCTCGTTCGATGTTAGAAATTTCTCAGCAAGCGTCCAGAATCATTCAGTCAATCTTGTAATAATGGAGGCCATTCTCCACTCATCCGTCTCCCAAGCTAAGCTTTTAGATATCCGCCACGCCGTCATCTGCGAAATTACTAAGCGGAAGTCGAGGGTGTTTGGTGTGGAGGTCTACATCAAAAGTGGCCGGACGAATTTAATTCTGGTTCTTGTCGGTTATAATGAGTTCCTCACATGTGCTTAAAACGGCTGCTGTAAAAATCAGTATACGATGTAAAAATACTGCCTGTTTGTACTATATACAACTTTAATTCCTTCGCTTCACTTGACTCCCTGATGCGGTTTATCCGTCATGAAATAAAAACAAAACGTATTGCTCTCGCTTATTTGTGTTTTTCGGCGCAAGTATTGTGTATATAATATGCTGAGAATTTTTATGGTTCACTTCCTTGCTTTTTCACATTTGTGTATGTTACTGACTAATGCAGACGCAACCAACTTGCACGCAGGTGAATTGGTAGTCATTTGTGGGGTACTGCAAGTTACGTGAAGGTACTATCAGGTGGTCTGATAAGTGACGAGACACGTGTAGCGTGCTGTGATTGGTTGGTGGTGTCGTAAGTCGGATCAGAACATGTTGGGCTGAGGTGCACATTACTAGTTGCTTTCCTTATTTCCTGCTTTTAAATAGCTCTGTGTATGTCGGTAGGAGTGTGTGTGTGTGTTCTCTGCAAGTATAAAACGCACGTCACTAGGGAAACGTTAAACGCAAAATCTTAATTAAATTCTGGGGAGTAGTAGCCGTACACACCAATGCCTTTATATGGATCGGAGTGTTGAACATTCGTACCGCACAGAGGACAGTGAGGTTTTCTCATGTTCTAGCAATGGCGCTAGTGTGGGTTTTTCCGCGAGCAGTAGATTCCTTCCGCACGGTGAACAAACTCTGTCGTATTTTCGTCCCTATCCTAGGAACGGCGCTAGTTCGGGGCTCTCCTGAGTGAGTGTAGAATTTGGTAGAGCGGGCACTGTCGTGCCAAATTTTCGAAACAGAAAAGAATGAATGCTTTTCCTAGCATTGTCTGAAATAGCAGAGAGTGTGTGTGTGTGTGCGCGCGCGCGTGCGCGTGCGCGTTCATTGGCCATTTGTTCCTACGGCGCCTCGTTTTATAGAAACAGGCTGAGACGGAGTGACGGACACTGTGTTCTTGTGCATGTGTATGTGCATATACACATGCGTACGTACATACAGTGGCGTGCGTGGACTTTCTGGTGCCTGGGGCGAGTAATCACAATGCCCCTCCTCCAACAGAAATTATGAACTTAAAAAAAACTCACAATCGTGTCATGGAATGTACTTTCGTTTAGTTCAGTAATCTAAAACGTGTTAAGAACAGAAGGTCGATTTTTTATTTAAAATATGTATGTTGCCGCTCCTTGGACTCTGTCGCACGGAACGGCCGCGCCACTCGCCCCCCCCCCTCCAATCTGCGCCCCAGCGTGCAGCATACATACATAACATAATAAAGCATAATATGGTGATTTGTACGCTGCAACCAAGCAGTAAAGCTCCAACAATCGGTTTCATTTTACGAAGTGCCAGTTTCAGCTTAATGTTGTACACAGAACCACGCGTATCGGAAGCTAGACAGTTCACTGTTAGATGTGTGAATGAGACTTGCAGTGAGTGTGTATCTCCTGTAGTAGTGTTTGGCACTGCATGGGGGGATATATACAAGGCAGTGTTTTATAATCCTCGTGGTCGCCGTCTGGTGGCCGGAGGAAATGCTGGGAACAGTTCTCTGTCAGCGAAACTGGTGCACGAGGTAGTGACGTTGCGTGCCTGCCAGTTGTGCGGAACGTATTGCGCAACTACTGTGCAAGACGTGAAATACACTGTAGTTGTTTTCGGCCATCGTCATTACGTTGTTGTTCATACAGGCGGTGAGTTACGTCACTGGAGAGAGTTAGTAAAGCCACCGGCCGTTACCTCGATGTTGTGAAGTGGGTTCGGGTTTCCGAACGACCAAAAAAAAACCACACTTAATAAATCAGCTATTGTTGCCTGAAACGAAACGTACAAGCGTCGGAAACGCGTTAATGTGCATGCTACAGAATACAAGGAAATTGACAGAAGATGTCCTGGCAACAGCAGTGAAAAAATTTACACTTTTACCTTCTTGTTTTCTCTTGGCTTAAATAATTCCAGGGCACTAAATTCTGCTGACGAGCCAGTCGGGGGGGGGGGGCATTCTTTTCATTCTGGAAGTTTGTACGGGTCGAATATCGTAATGCCAGGCTTGTAAAGCTAAGACTGACTTTGCCGATTTACAGCCAACAGTTTCATGTAGTGGAATCAGTAATGGAATGCATAGACTTCGAATCTGTCGGGTTAGCAGCTAATCGTATTGTTTTTATACCAAAATGTCGGAGCAGTACCTTGAAACAGTTCACGATTTTCTGACCGCAAACCTTTGCCTGCTCACTATCCTCAATCACTTTTCGTCTTTGTATTCGGCACTGCTCTTATCTGAGGCTTCTAGACAGGATGTGGCCCCACCTAGCCCCCTGTTCAGTGAGTACCGGCGGCTGTTTCCCCTGGGGTACAGCGGCCGGGGAGTGAAGCTAACCACTCACCGCCATCAAATGTGAACGTTAAGAATGGAGTCGTGCCTGCAGTAGTCCATTGTAATACATGCAATTGAAACAGCGTTGGTAAATAATTCAAGAATAAATCTGGGTAATTACGCTATGGAATAGCGTGTAACGTCACGTTCAGATGCAGTTTGCAGATGCTGCAAATAATTTAAGCGTATGCGAATTAGGCTGTAGGTTCCACATGTATTGATTCCTCCCATTCGCTGAGATTCACATTCATCTTCATCATCTGACTGTACATAATTCATACAAGAAGGGAAGCGTTCGGAAATTAACTGACAATTGTGATGAAGGTAATTATGATAGTTCATCCATTGTCAATAAATTATTTATTAAACATCAACCACCAGCTGCGTAATCATCTCAGAGGGAAGTGACAAGTTTCAGCAGTGAGTGGAATAATGAGCTATGTTAGGGCCCATTTACGTATTTTCTGATACATACAGTGTATATCTGAAATGTTTGGACAGACTTCAAGAGTGAGTTCTTCACATCAAAGCAAAGAAAAACGTTCATGTAAACATATGTCCGTAAATGCATGGCTTTTTATTTTAATTGCAGTATTACATCCAGCAAGAAGCACCTTAACTGTGTAATATTTCACTTACAACTGACATAACCCATTTACAGTACACGTTCCCATTTTAGTAACTGCTGAGCCCTTATTGCTTAGCAAGTGACAATTCATGACAAGTGCTCAGAATGTCCTCCGCCTGAATCCATACATGCATGGACACGTCTTGTTCGTGGACTGTCGCACCCTTTCATAGGTCCCTGGGCGGTTGTGAACGGTTTGACAGGTATCAGAAATACATTCGTGAAATGTGTCGTCACTTTCAATTGGAGCTGAGTACATTAGTGTTTTAAGTGTCCCCACAGATAACAAATTTAAAGGATTGGGGTCGGGTGAACGTGGGGTCTGAACCTGGAAAATTAAGTAAAGTCGAATGCGGCTATAACGACGTCGGTTAATGCGGCATCTCGTCTATAACATCACATATTCTGTGGCACCAATTAACTCCTCACTGTCAACCATAACGTTACACTCCTCGGTTATAACAACACTCGTTTATAACGACACAAAGTATTCAGTCCAGTTCATGACGTTATAACCGAGTTAGACTGTATTGGCAGACATATATTGATATGAACATTTTTCCTAGTGTGGAGGAACCTACTCCTGAAATTTATCCGAGCGTTCTAGATACACCCTGTAGATATATAACATTTCTTGTCCTCATGTTTACGCGCCCCTACGTGATTTCGGCGCACTGGGTGTAACAGGATACAGCTCAGTACCTTCTCTACAGGGTGATGTACAGTACATACATAATGTTAAATGGCTGTATCTCCTAAATGAAATGCTCTATTGCTACAATTCTTACACAGTTTTAAACGCCACATACTACCCTTTAGCTTCAGACTTCAAAATTGGCCCCAACATTTTGCACACGTCTGCAACCAGGAAGACAGTTATACTGAACATTTTTCTTGTGGGACGAGACATCCCATTGTGGTGCATGAAGAGACGAGTAAACAGATGGGCCGTCAATCACAACTGTAGTGTCACACAACATCCTTTACTGTGCAGTTATTTTTCCTTAAGAGGAACAGCGGCAGAAGTGTCTCGAATTTCTTGTTCCAGTTAATGAGATTTTGGTTTTGATCCGTAAACAACCACAGAATGTTTTTCAAAAAGATGGGATTGTTCTGCCAAACCAGCATGAGCTCTGAAAGTTCCATGTGGCTGTCGCAATCCTCAGGGAAGAGCGCTTATGAACGAAGTGTGCGTTACGTTTAAATCTGGCACTAAATGGTACGGTATGAGTTTGAAACAGGGCTGTGGAGTCGGAGTCGGAAGGAATTTTAGGTGGAGTCGGAGTCGGAAACATGTACCGACCCCGACCTCAGTCTAAAATCTTAACTAGATACTCCAACTCCAGAGCCCCGATAGCCACAGTAAACATTACACTTATACTTAAATATAGGTTATAAGTCAAAAAAGTATCCTGATGATTCACGTGGTGGCGATGAAATGTCTTATAGGTTTACCGTTATCAATACATATTGAGCTTTTATGAGGGAGTCGGAGTTTTACAAATCGAGGAGTCGGAGTCGGAGCTTTTGTGTACCGACTCCACAGCCGTGGTTTGAAAACTGTACAAGAATTGTGGCAATATTGTTGTCGGTTGAGGAGACACTGCCGTCTAACATTACTTATTTACGTAATTACTGTGCAGTCACTGCCCCACCTATTAGTACAGTAGCCAGACCGGCCTGCATCCTTCTCCTGTCCGCCTCACCCTGAAGATCTCGACTGCGTTGTACGCCGAAACGTTAAACTGCTGCGCGACGCGACTGAACCCCCAAAGCGGAAATCGCACCCGTAAAAAGGTAAAGTTTAATTAAAAACAACGCCCTGAGGGAGTGAGACGGAGTAGGTTTTTGTGTTTCCTTCCGCGGACCTACTAGCGAACACAAAAAATATGACATTTAATCCGATTTTTGGCAGGATGAGCAACTTGTGTAGTGTAGTGTCTGGGCACGGTTTGTAATTCATTACTTTTTATGAGATTTTTATCACATGAGTATAATTTATTCTGGGGATGCACAGATCCGCGGCGACTAAATTTTGTACGTCGGCGCCAAATATTTTGAGCGTAATTGTTGTAGTTCCTTCCTTGCACGCAGAAATATGTATTAATTCATATGCATCGAACAGAAAGCGCGAGATGACACTGCGGTTCACAGGTCATTCCAGAATTGTGGGTCCTTAGTGTGGGACTGGCTTCATGTCATCTTTCTTGCGCCAACAGTTTGGAGGTTTCTTCTGTGTTTTTGGAAAATTTATGGTCCCCTGATTTAGTCTCGCCTTCTGATTATGTCCCAGCGTTTTTTAATTACAGGAATGAAACTTTAGCGTCAGTGCATAACTGGCGCAGTATTTGTGTAATGGCTTATGTGTTTTCGTATTGACAAGGAAAGCAACCATATTCCGGTTGAAGACGCAAGACAGTAGAACGTAAACGTATGATATGGAACGACTTTTGTGCGTCATAGCATACTGTCGTCAGAATAGCCGTGGTGTGACTGAATAGCTGAGTGCTTCCGCCACGTGGTCTGATTTCAGCACAAGAATGTTCGCACTTTGACTGTGTTAAGGAGAGTCCATTTCTGAATGCGACCAAATGTTGGCAAATGGCTGCAAAAATATTGCACTCTTGAGAAGATGACAGTCGCTTAGAAGGTCAAGAAATTTTCAGCGTTTTATGTAACCCAAATGATCGTTACTCTGTTCACAAGGGTGCGTCACTAGTCTCTGTCCCGAGCCACCTGAATCCAATCCACATTATACAGCTGGTAGACAGTTACAGTCTACTGACTGTACAGTTCTGACCGCACAACGGGATGTAGCGACCGAAGATAACAATACACACCCTTACACCCTGTTTGTTTAAAGTTGACGTTGCAATATTATCTTCCCAACCTCCCATTTAGGACTAGGTATCCCAGTTTTGTGAGCAGCTTATTACTTTTATTGAGTGAGTCGCATGGTGGGTGTAGTGGTAATGCACTCGATATACAGACGTTGGACAGAACACCCACCAGCTGATCTTGAATGAAGTTTAGCGTTGTTTCCCTAGTAAAGCCCAGAGAGATGCCAGTATAGTACCTCTGAATATGCCGTAACTCTTTCCTCTGTGTTCCTTTCCATTTCGCCAGACATACAAATATATAATCTGATTTGTTGCAATGTATCCTTCCTAAAGCATTGCCGGGGGGGGGGGGGGGAGTATGTTTAACCTTTTAAGGCCTAGCGGTAACTTTACATACGACCAGGTTTAACATTAAAAAATTCTACGTGGTGCCCACGTTGCGTTTATGTGTTTTGTACGGATCTCAGAACAAACAGCAACTTTTGCCTTATAAAACATTTAAGAGATTGGTTTTTATAACCGAAGTGGAGAGTGTTTACAGCGCGGTACGCGCTGTGTCCTTATATAAAATAGATACGCTTCGTCTTTAAAGGGTTAAAAACGACGGAGTCGTTAACGAAATACACGCCTACCTTTGTGATTGGTCGTTGTTGCCTTCAGAGTGGCCAGCTTCCGAGTCTCTGCAACGGGTACACAATTTGTGCCACTGCAGCAAGTACCGCTGGAACTGCATTTTTGGAATCGCGTGTAGGAGCATCATCGGTCCGGACGATTTCGGCGTACTTGCAGCCTGAGGCGTTGCAAAACCTCCAGGTGATAGTGCAGGTTAACCGTTTGGCATGGAGGAACAAACTCCTGATCAGTAATGCTGTCACAGGCAGAAAATACCACCAGCATGCTTTTGATGTCCGACCTGACTTGCCTCGCTTTCTTCAGGTGTGGAGTGGACGGGCTTCTTCCACACTGATACGACTGCTGTTTGGTTTGTATGTCGTAAGAGTAAATTCACACTTCGCCTGCTGTTGTGACCCTTTGTCGTTTCTGGTTGCATCCAACAGTTCATGGCACACCAGCAGAGAACGCTGCTTTGATCATTGGTGAGCGGCCGAGGCGTAAACCTCCGGGAGGTCCCAGCATGTTCGTCCTCCCGCAGAATTCGCCGGAATATTCCAGGAAGACGTGACCTGTCAACGATCTCCGAAATTATACTTCGTCGGTCTGAAGTGACGAATTCGCAGAGTTTCGTCGCGTTTGCGTCATCTCATTGTATTGTCACCGAAAGGTCTTGCGGGAATTTCATGCATTTCCCATGTAGTTCTGAGTTTGAAGCAGATTCATTGTTCGTTCAAATTAGTCGTTAAAAATAAGATCTTACAGTCCTGTTTCTGTCGTCCTTGTAAGTTATGTTGTAACTGACATATTGTTTCCAGTTTTTCCCCTTAAAGTGTGCTGACCTGTTGTCTTCAAGTAGCATTCTCTGTCATGTATTCTGCTTTATTTTCAGTCATATTTTTATTTAAATACTTAAAATATGCTCTTTTAACCATGCTAATTGATTATATTATAGATTAGATAACGTAATGTGTATATCTGCAGTGTGCAATATAATGTGTGACAGGTGTAATCTGTCCGGCCTGTTCTAAATGTTATTGTATCATTGCAGAACTCATTTGGACGACCAGATGAAGTGGTAGCAGCTGAAACTTTAGCAAACCATGTGCGCTGCAACAACAGTTTTGTACACGCTGTGTTTCAAGCTCAATTTCGATCATCACTTACGTGTCCACGCTGCCAACGCCAGAGCAACACATTTGATCCTTTCCTCTGCGTGTCAGTTCCTGTCCCCCAGAACCAGAGGAGGGCCATCTATGTTACAGTGTTATATACTTCACAGCAACCACGACAAGTATGTTGTATGTGAGAATTATCGTTCGGCCCCTAATATGAACAGTTAGCTCAATCGGTCCTGATGTGCAGCCGGTGCTTCTTTCTGTACTTGACTGTGATTGGTTTTTTTTTAATGATGATTAAGTGGGTGCAAATTACTTAATACTTTCAGTCTCGTATATGTACCCAGACAAGCGTTCACAAAATTCACTTTCTGGTTGAGTGCTGGAAAGAGTCCAACAATCTTTAAATTTAAATATAAGAAATAGAAATTGGCCCTGCTTTTTGTCATCTGTTCAAATAAGTGGAGCTTAGGAAGCATCTTCTTTAATGACTGAGTTCAGCATTTGAAAGTCACATTTTTATTCAGTACCAGACTAAGTCCCACAGTTTTCGGTTTCAGACAAACTAAAGTGGACCCATTGGGGTGTCTTGTGCTAAAATAAGGGCTAGTTAGCATCTCTGAGATAATTGTACATGAAGGGGCATATGTAAAGGGCAAAATAATTAAATATGCATCCTTTGCTGCAAATATAAACAATTCAGGGAAACCAAATCATGATTTAACACAAGAGTTTTGTATGTTACAATTTGTAACAAAATCTCCATTATTTTATATTTAAAAATGTAAGTATTTGTGTATGAAGAAACAAAAACTAAATGAATGGGAATGTAATATAAGATTTTTCAGTGCATTATGACTAAAAGAGAGAAGTTCTGAAGGGATAAGAAAGGTTAAATATGGAAGGACCTAGATATTAAGGCATTTGTGTTCCAGAATTTGTGATCATTGTATGGTCATAACATCATTATTTATGCCAAACTATTGTAGAGATTAGTACATTAGTAACAAGTATGTCATTTTAGCCTAGTATTTGAATCTCTTATGTATGACCGATCTTTCGTTTCTCCTCCTGTAGGCAGTATTTTGTTATTAAGTTTTGTTAAAAATATGCCATGAGCTGAACAAGTTGGAGTCATTTGTTGTTATTGAACAGGAAACCATTGCTTGCCGACACATAACTGGTTGCTTAGGTCTGAAATGTTTATACTGTGCATTGTTATGATTATATTATTTCAAAGCTATACCCACTGTGAATTTTGTGATTTTAAGAGTAATATTTATGTGATAAAAATCTATTCGTCCTCAAAGAGGTAATCAGTCACAGCCAAGTTGGCTGTGACTGATAACCTCTTTGAGGAAGGATAGATTTGTATCTTGTATTTAAAATGCCGACTGGGGTGATGTACATTAAGTAATGTTTATGTTATCAGGTGAAGCTAGGACTGTCGCTACCAATACACGCAGAAGTACGTGAGCTAAGGGAGCAACTGGCATCTGACACAGGTATTGCAGAAGCCCACATGCTGCTTACAGAGGTGGATGATCTCGGCTTCCACAGAACATTTGCAGGTATAGTGAGATATGGTTTGATTGTGGGGAGATATTAATTTCGTATTAGTTAAAGTAACAGTTAAATGTGACTTGTGTGTGAAAATATAACATGTTTCTTTCTTGGTTGTTGTGTTTTACCTTCATGGATTGTCACAAGTGATTGTTCGTCCAACTTTAATTAATTGAAGTATACTTTGTGAATATTATATCAGTTTTGTTCTGAAAACACTGGACTGTTTGGGGTTTAAACCCTGATGGAGGTGAGATTTTCCACACGCATGCAGACTGGCCCTGAGGTCCAGTCTGTGCTCCTATACAATAGTTACTGGGTCTCTTTCCTGGAGTAAGGTGGCAGTGGCTTGGTGTTGACCACCTACCACTATCTAGCGCCAGGTTGTGAATGAGTAGAGCTGTATGTCTGCTCCCCCTTGTGTGACTTAATAGCGTGTTACATGTTGACCTCTGCCTTTACATGTATTTTCATCTACAAGCTCATGATCTACTTTTCAATTACCTTGCACCTCCAGTAACACATAACAGTTATGACACCAGCTATAACTGTGATTACACCATTTTTATACAGTACTGGACAAATGTCTTTTGACCTCTGAAAGTCCAGGCTAAAGGTAGAACTCCCACTGTAGTGCATATTATGATGATGAGTGAGGTTATGTGCAGTTAGGTAATGTTTGTGTGTCTGGGCAGAATTTGAATACATGATACTCTTATTAACCCTTTAAAGACGAAGCATATCCGTTTTATGTAAGGACTCAGTGCATACCGCGCTGTAAACACTCTCCACCTCGGTTATAAAAACCAGTCTCTTAATGTTTGTAAGGTAAAAGTTGCTGTTTGTTCTGAGATCCGTACAAAACACATAAACACAATGTGGGCACCATGTAGAATTTTTTGATGTTAAACCTGGTCATACGTAAAGTTACCGCTAGGCTTTAAAAGGTCAAACTGCATTGCCATGGAATTATGGGCTTAAAAAACGAACCCAAGGTTCTCTGATGCAGTAGATGGTAAGAAGTTTGATGTATATGTGAACAGTACTTTAATTCTGTGTAACACTTTACATGTGCAGATTCACAGCCTGTGCTGAGTATCAAAGAAACTGATCCTGTTTACTGCTTGGAGCTGCCGCAGTTGAAGGAGGCAACAGATGATGGAGGTGCAGCATATGTATTGCTGTGTTGGGTGAATCTTTTAGTTGTTGAAGACCATTGTGCAAGGTTCAGCAGTCCTTATACAATGCAGGTTGGCCGTGAGACATCATACGAAGACCTCCAGAAACTTATACTCAAGGAGATGAATGCAGTGCTTCATGATGACATCCTTGTCAGTTCCCAGGACGTATGTAAAATTCTTTGTAACTAGATTATTACTTCAGTGTACAATCTTAAGTACAGAAAATTATGAAAAAAAGTATACAATTTTTTAAAATCTTTTCATCATACAATATTTTAATAAACATTGTGCTTCTAAGATAAATACAGTAAAACTCTATTAAGATGTTTTTGAAAATTCCAAGCAAACCTGACTTTTTAAGCTGGAAATTTTTTAAAAGGTTAGGACTGAAAAGTTCCATTTTTTAAATTTTTTTGTGAACTTATTACATATGTATGCTGAATTTGTATAATTTGCAGCTATCTTAACACATTCTCACTCATGTCTGACCATTTTGTCTGTAACCTTTCAGTCACAGTTTTATTTACACCTTTACCTGTACTGTTACTGACTTTTCATTCACAAGTTCACGTTTCATTCCAGCTGTTTACTTTTCCTTGAAATATTTTTCAAGCATGGGTTGTTGCTCGTTTTTCAAAAACAGCAGCAGTATACATCTTCAGATTCCATAGGTTCACTTTTAGGTAGACCATAAGTAGTGGTCAGTAGTTGCAGTTACTTTCGCTAACTCTGCAGTGTCTTGAATTTATTTTCTGGAATTGCTGATGTAACTTAGCTGCACACAGGCACCACAAATGCTTCACAATCATGCAACACCACGACACATTTTTTATTATTGCTGATAAATTATGTTTAAACAAGTTGTCGCAATCGACCTCTCACTTATCTCGGGTCAAACCACTGTCCCCCCAACAACGTGGAACATCGTGTCAGTTCGACTAGCACGTGCCTAAACTTCTTCAAATGTTATTGGCTGCCTTTGTTTCCTCCAAGTTCTGGGCAGCTGAAGCAGTAAGTGAGCTGGTACATGCCAGCCATTGCCAAACGCAGGCTTATGCAGGTCACGGATCAGCTAGGATCAGCTTCAGGCCGCCCAATACAATTTTTCGGTTGTCATGAGAGAGCGAGTAGTCCGGACTGACTACAGTCTGCGCATCGCGGAAGAAATACGACGTCCCCATCTCGGCCGTGAGGTTGCGCCATTCCACTGTGTGAAACTTACGGGAAATGACCTTGGAGATTAACCTCTATGAACTGACCGCGCCATTTGAATGGTGCGTTTTGGAAACGGAATGAATGGAAACTTAAGGCAGTTCTTTAAGGTGTTGAAACAGAAAATTTGTTAAATGGGTAAAAAAATTGTTCATTGTCAAATTTGGTACTTCTTAGGCAGGAAATTTTCGTATGCGGGGATGTATTAACACTTTCCGTCCGCGCGGCGTACTAGTACTCCGTGGCCTCACACGCCACCTGTCCGGCCGGAGTACTAGTACTTCCCGACTTCCATAAATTCGTTAAAAAAAAAACTATTGGAGATATTGGCTTCCCGTTTATACCATTCGACTCATCCATGACTGTAGTTTCAGTGGCTATGTGCTGCTTCCTGCTACACTCCGTAGTGTGCAGGCGGGACTCTTGCGACAGAATGGTTGCGCAACAAACTGTTTTGACGTTTGACTGAAGGCATGCCTTTGTTTCATCGTGGCTGAAACGCGAGACCAGACGCAATGAATCATGTACCCCTTTCCCAGCATGTGGTTCGGAAAGGTATCAATTAGCTGTGGTTGTAGTTTAGCGTGCCTCAAGCAAAATGGAAAATCCTGGACCGAGTTCTATTTCAGAAAATTCTTCACAAAAAATAGTTTATTGGAACTGATAAAATAAATGAAATTGTGAATGATTCGGACTCCAACGATGGTAGTTTTAGTGAACTTTCTAACAGTGAAATGTACGAAGCAAATTCACCCTTTAGCAGCAGTAGCAGCGAAGAGGCAGAGGAAGAAATGTTGCAGCCCGAGCCAGACAGAGGCAGGAAGAGAACACGCAGGGCAATTCCTAAATGCGCAAATACAGATTTGGAGTTAGGATGGATAGAAAAATTCGCAAGATTCAGAAACCTGCATTCTCCGGAGTACCAGGGATAAACAAAAATTACCAAATAACTCAAGACAGCTCTCCCTTGGACATATTTGAAATATTCTTCAGCACAGACCTGTTTTTCTACAAAAAAGTGCTGGCACAGAACCTCAAGTACAAGGTCAGACCAGCAGTCCAGCAGGCAGACTCATAGGGAGAGACCATTTTTTATATAGGATTCCTGCGACACATGCTAAGCTGAAAGGAAAGTCTCAGCGCTCATGTCGTGTGCGTGCAGAGAGAAGCAAGCGCCAAACCAGGAAGACTGTAAAAAAATGCACGACAATGTACTGTCGAAAATGTGATGTAGGACTTTGTATAGGGCAGTGTTTTGAAGTTTATCACACAAGCCTGAATTACTGGGAGTGAGAGTAACATTCATTTTCATGGGTCGAGCCGCAAAAACCTAATCTCTGTGAGATTTGTAAATTGAAGTGGCCTTCTAGTGGCTTATAAAATTCGCGATTCCGGCCTCAGAATTTCCGCCTGTGGTGTCGGACTCCAAATCCACGTAAGAACTCCATTTTTTGTTCGCGAGATACAACAAATCTTCTGCGATGGCGTGAAAAAATTTCGTATTACTACAACAAAAAATGCCATACTTTTAAATTTTTTTCAATGCCCTTAAAATCACCCGGCACAGGGGATTTAAAAGTTTAAATGGCAGCCGGAGGGAAAGCGTTAAAAGGGCAACATGTGATGTTAATCAAATGGGAGGATTTTGATGCTTTTTTATCCTGACTCCTTAGGCAGGAAATTTTCTCGACCGGGGGCTTCTTAAACGAGTTTTACTGTATTGTGGGATCAAGAAGGCATCATCGTGCATTTTCAGTCCCAGAATTCCCTGAAGTGAGTGGAAATCATAATTTATTGTTATGTTAAAGATAACACATTTCCTGATTCTGGAATAATTGTTAGTCATGTCTTATATTTCTGGAGGTGTTTGGTTATGATGAAACGTGAATTTATGTGCAGTGTTACTACTAATTAAACTTTGAATATCTTAATACAATAAACACTGATTTGTTATTTGAGATTCCTTATTATACCATAGTTAGCATGCATTTAATGTCACATCCCATGCCCTGGGTTTATTACTTGCTGTTCAGCGGGTACAAAAGGCTGGAAAAATAGTAGAAACAAATGCTGAAAACCTTAAGCTGAAAGAACCATTACAGTATTAATGTTTTTCAACATTGAAGCAGTGCAGTGTAGAACTTTACATTTTTGTAAATATTGACATAAAAATGATAATTTTAGTCTTATGTAGGAGTGTACATATATAAACACAGAAGATATGTTTTGTTGATGGATTCATGCTCTTACTTCCGATGACATAACAAATTTTAAAACTTCTCACTTTCTAGGTTATTATGCTGCAGAGATTTGTGAAAAATAGTAATAATGAGGCTTCAGATGTTCATGTATAAGGAGATGAAAATAAGTTACTATTCATATGTCTGCAGATTCCACTTTTCCATATGCGAATTGTTGATGGCCTAGGAGATGGCTCACCGACATATCTCGACCCAACGCTGGACCATCCGTTGTATATGGAAGCTGTGGAACAGGCACTGGCTCTCTGTGAAGAGGATGCTGGACCTCCACATCTGAAACTGGTGTTAGAATGGGACCTACAAGGGAAGGAGAGGTATGTGACGGGAAGTGGTGCTTTAGCATTGGCGTAGGCATTATTTTTGCACCCCTGTGCAAAGTTTACTGATTGGCCATATCGTACCCATGAGATTCATGGCTGCTTTTTATAAAATGGCCATAAATGGACTTGGTTTCCAAATAAAGCTGTTTATTTACATCTTGCTTCTTGTTTGAGTTCTTGTGAGTGCACGTGAATTTGCCCCTGTAGTGGATGGTGTTCAGTTAGCGTAAAAATAGTGATTTGTTTCAGTGTGTTTGTGGGGCCAGTGTATTTGTGCACCCTTATTCTTTGTGTATTCTTGCTGTTTGGTAGCTGTGTCCTTGAGCTTTAGTGAAAGATATGGTCCATTAACCTCTAATGTCCATGTTGGTATCTAATGTTAGCACATGGTTAATGAAGAATGTATTATTTGAAGAGAAAAAGATAAATCTGTGAAATAAATGGCATTTGGAGGACAGTAGAACAGAGATTATGCCAGATGTCTTAAAAATTCAGTAAATTTCCTTGTTGCCTAAATATAGAAAATGAATTATAAGGGGTGTTTTTTAATGTGCATTTACATATATGAACACAGACTGTTTAAGCGTCAAAGGTGCATTTTAGTTTGAAAGTGACTTATTGTGCAGTGAAAGATAACAATAAGATGAACACACATATTCAAAGTCATGCTAGGGTACATAGTTCACAAAATGCACATACTTTTCTGTGACTTTGGCAAAGTCAGTGACAGGACCAAGGTGGCAGTGCTGGAACTAGTGTGTGTTGTACAGTCTGTGTGTAGTTTGGTTTTCTGTCACTTCAGGTGTGTGTATGTGTGTGTGCGTGCGTGCATGTCATAATTTACAAGCAGTTGTAGTTGTTTATAATGCGTGATCACTCGTGTGTTTTGATGTTAATCGGTATGGAAAGAAAGAAACGCTGACCAGAAGATTTCACTCCACCATTTTTGAACTCTGATTAATCATCAGAATTATTTAAAGTGGCAAGAAGAACATGGTTTAATGTTCCGAGCATTTGAAAGTGAGTGACGCAGAGGATGGTGCTCTAGAAGAACAGTTAGTGCCAGGCTATAATTTACACAGAGTGCTTAAAAGAGTGCCCATTCTTTCCTGTTTTTAAAAATGAAACTGAAGAATTAAACAGTAAATGATATCTCATTCATCAGCACAAAAATGTAATGGAAGGAGTTGTGGCTATTGTGAACAGATGCCACAATTGTGTAATGTGATATAAGTGAAACAGAATCTGTTGTGGTTGTATGGGTGCCTGTTCCACTTGGTAAGAGGAAAGGAATTCAGTGCGAAATGAGAAATGAAATATTTGGTGACATAGGTAACAAGGCTGCAGAGGAGTGCGCATGGAGCTGGATACGTCTTACATGTAAAGTGAACTACCACATTTTCTGAATGTTTGCTCCAGTTATTATAAAATAAAGACCACAAGTCTTACAGTGTTTACCTCCATATTTATAGTAAATTATCTGAAGATTTCTTATTGTTGAACTGCTGCTTTAAGTTTTAGCAGTTATTTTACTAGCTCAGAGAGTAGTGCAATCCACACTGTCACATATTTTAATTTGTCTGCTGTGTCTGTATGTTCATGTAAGGAAATGTGTAACAGTCTGCCAGAAAACTCCATTTATGGTCACATGTCATAACGAAATACTTCCCACCTACAGACAGACTGCTGTTCCCAAACGGAAGTAACTGATTAACTTCATGGTGCAGCATCTTCATTAAGCAGTCAATAATTTTGCAAGTATTGAAGAAATTATGTGCTTTTTGTTTGACTGATCAGTTTGTTACCATGTTCAGATGAGCCCACCATTTGACCTTCTCATCATCCTGTCAGAACCCTCAAACCAAATGTCTTTAAACTCCATTTTAATGTTACCCTTCTATATGTATGCCTAATACATGCCTATGTATGCCTAATTCTGAAGTGGTCTCCTTTGTTAAGACTTTCTGGTCAATTTTTGTCAGAATTTCTTTTTCCTTTGCTGTCTGCATGGCCCACTCTCCTGATACTTCTGTACTTCTTCGATCTGCCTTCCAATATTTGGTGATGACAAATTATGAAGCTCTGCAGTTTGTAATTTTCTGCAGACTTGTGGTGTATAATTTTTTTTTTTGGGCTGAAATGTTTTCCTTGATACTCTGTTCCCAAACACACTTGGAGTAACAGCTCAGGCTACACGTGTCCGAAGACCATAATGTTCCCTGACATTAACATACTCTGATGTAGCATGTGATATTATTCCAGCACTATTGCCGATGACAGTGACCAGATGGAGGAGCATGCCAGTGTGAAACAGTTGAAAATGAGCAGTGAACAGGGAGGTGCTGTCACCCTTGAGGAATGCTTTGAGGTGATGGTGCTGCTACAGTTTTTAGTATAAAATTTTGTTTCCCTTTTATTGCGCTCATGTCCATGATTGATCACCTACCTTTGTAAACCCTGATGGTGTTAACCAGCTGAAGGCAAAGGAACCAGTTAAAATTACTGCTAAAGTCTTTAGTGAGAATTATTTGTATTAAGAGTATATTTTTATATGTGCTTGTTTCACAAACCCATGTGATTTCACATGTCCATAGTTCAGTGAGTAGCAACAGGAACAGAGTATTTGAAATTTGGTGTTTGGGTCCTTAGAGGACAGTGTCTCCTGTGACACACGAATTTATGACAGTGGATATAGTCCTCAATGAAACTGTATTTTCTTTTGCTCGTCGGTTTGAATTAATTTTAACTGCTGTGTGAAACTTTTTGCTTTTTTAAATTAATTATATATACAGCTGACACATTTGCTCGCCCTTGAAGGGCATTAACAATTGTGAATGAACCTTTGTTGAAGTGATGGTCTTTGTGGTTTTAACAATTTGTAGGAAAATAAGTTTGCTTTGACGTTTCAGAGGAATGTCCTGCCTCCATCTTCATGGTGACTGAATTTGTTTAGGAGGATGCTGAAATGATTAGGAGGAAGACGTACATTGGTTACATAGGAGTGTTGCAAGGATTTTGGCCAATCAGAGCTGCGGAAAGAAGAAGCAGGGATAGGTATTGTACCAAGCCAGTGGGAATTCTTGCAGTTTGTAGACTTGAGGAGTGTTACAAGGATTTTGGTTAATCAGAGCTGCGGAAAGAAGAAGCAGGGATAGATATTGTACCAAGCCAGTGGAAATTCGTGCAATTTGTAGACTTGAGGAGTGTTGCAAGGATTTTGGCCAATCAGAGCTGCGGAAAGAAGAAGCAGGGATAGATATTGTACCAAGCCAGTGGGAATTCTTGCAGTTTGTAGACTTGAAAGTGGCCACCTGCCTCACTTCCGAATCTTGAGTGCCTACTCGCTTGGTACAAGATCTGTGCCCTCTTCTCTGTTCCAGAGCTCTGGTTGGCCCAAATCCTTGCAGCCTTTGTATGTGAGCTGTGCAGTTTGTCTTCCAGATCACTTTGGCATCCACCTGAACTAAATTCAGTTGCCCTGCAAATTGAGGCAGCAAGTTCCTGGCAGTGGTGTCATTCTCTTCCTTTCAGCTTTTGGTGTATTGTTATCAATAATTTTTCACATCCATCATACACATAAATATTTGTCATTTCAGCTATATACTCGAGCAGAGGTGTTAGGTGCAGAAGATGCATGGCACTGTCCAAATTGTAACCGCAAGCAGGAAGTGGTGAAGAAGCTAGGACTGTGGTCATTACCGGATATTCTGGTCATTCATCTGAAGCGGTTTAGACAGGTGAGTATATACACGCAGTTATATTGTAAATGTTCATCTCATATGGTCATAATTCTCCAGTGTTTACTTCACATTTTTTCAAGTAGATTGTATTCCAATGGAATATCAGACATTGCTCAAGAAGCTGGGAAAATGAGCATGGAACAGAGCCACAGAGTTCAGTCCTGAACTGTAGTAGTTAAGCTGGTGGAACTTTGTGCAAAAACAACAGTTTGAAGGGAGTTTGGTAACTGGACACTTCAAGAGTGAAGGTTACTTTGTTTTAAGGTGTTATTAATTGAGAAATGAGCTGAAGTACATAGAGAAGAATTATATAGTTAGTTCCAGAAGAAATTTATGAGTATAATTTTCATACATTATGTAGTTGGGATATCTGAACGTATATTTCTGTGGCGAAATTACAGCCGTCTTCAAAGTTGAGGGCTCCAGCCAAGCTGACAACACTGGTGGACTTCCCACTGTATGGTTTTGACATGAGTCCACATTTAGCTAACCGACCTTCGCCACCAGGCAACTCAGTAGCTCCGCCAGGTATCCTGGGCTCACCTCCTGGCAATGGAGGAGTTCTGGGTGGTCTGGGGTGGTCGCCATGGAAACGGCCACGTCGGACACCACTTCGTTATGATGACAATGTGTATGACCTATATGCCATCTGCAATCATCATGGTCAGGATCTACAGGGTGGTCATTATACAGGTATGGAGTTTAAGTAGCAGGCTCAAGGAATGTGCTGAGGAATACATATGTAGTGAAAAATTGCTGTGGACAGGTTTCGTGATGTGTGATGTTGTAAAAGGTTCAAGGCTTCCAGGATGTGATTCTCTGTCATTTAGTGATTAGTGCCTGACATTTTAAAGGACTGTAGTACCTTCATCTTCAGGGTCAGTGTCAGGAACTTCTCATCCATGACACAGTGTCACATGCCAGAAGACTTGAATCGTCAACAGCACTAATGTTAGAATCTGTTAGCCATATTCATGTTATGGAAACTTTCGTTCCATGAAATAATACATTTACATTAGACGTGTCGGGAGACTCTTGACATTTCGTTTGTGTGGTGCGGGTATCATACCAGGTATTGCTGACTACTGTGATTGCCTAAAGTCCAGCACGATGTCTTTTGCCTTATTGCTGTTGTAACCATTCAAGAGTCGGTTGTATTTCAACTGCACATGTGTTCATACATTACTGATACTGTGTGTAACGGTGAATTGTCATTTGCCTTCCATCTGCCTGGTGTCCTGCAACATTTATGTACACAATTTCAGTAAATCTAATTGAGAAATCAGACCACTGATGGAAGAAGTGGACCAGGAATGTGACCTCTCAAAGTTGTGGTTTCAACACCCTGTACTCTCTTCTTCTTTTTGTGTCTTTGTGTATTTATTTAGTTATTTATTTACGTATTTATTGGGTAGGGTTGTGCTGTTAAGACCATCACCCCTATCCAATAAATATGTGTGTACATTATGACAACCATGGAGTAGAAATACTGGTGATGTTGCAGCTGTTCCATCATGCATGCTCAATCTGCTGCAGACAGTGAGTACCGCCTGAAATCCTGTCAAGTGACAGGTGGTTTGCCACACTGAACTCTGCTGAAATGATTATTAAACTTTGAGAGTTTACTTGTATTTTATTATAGCAGTTAATACTGTAATTCTGTTAAGTTGTGAAATATAAATTAATATATGGACATTCCTTACCATCAACTCTGTAATATAGATTTGAATGTGAAATAATTGTAATTATTTCATATTCACATTCATAAGTGCAAGTACTAAAACATTTTAAATTATGTTTGTAGCCGGAACTTGCATATCTTATAAAGGCCCCCGTAGTAAGTTCTTACCGTGTTTCTCCCTTTCTCTGTACGGCCTGAAGATGGAGGCAGGTTCAGCCTCTGAAACATTTTGTGTGTGTGTGTGCATGTATGCATTTGGGAGGGTGGCACATTGCCTGAGATGTTGAACAGGGTCCAAAATTTCAGTCACTACTGTGACTTTATGCCAATGCTTAATATTTAACTTGCATATTTGTCTCTAAAACAAATACGGTGCAAACTTACGATGATGTAAAACCCCTACAAATCTTTGTTGTCTGCTCAGTTACTTTTTATTTCAGGTCGTAATGATGTTGTTTTGTGTTCACAGCCTACTGCCGCAACCCATATGACACACAATGGTACTGTTTTGATGACACACGTGTGGATCCTGTAGCAGACACAAGCTTGGTGACAGCAGCAGCCTACATCTTGTTTTATCAGCGACGTGGCCTTGGCACCAGTTACAGTTCTGCAGCTTCCACAAGCTCGTCTGGTTCTGGTGGTCTGGAGCACTGGGTGTGTCGCATGCCTGCTTTCACTCGATCAAGTAAATCTCAGGAAGAGCTTAACCATAATGGTTAGTTGTATAAACAGTCATGCAGCATCTTGAATAATAGCGTTTGGGTTGTTATCCCCTTCACTCCGCGATTAAATCCCCCGGCACAGGTCCCCCAGCCGAGGTTTTTCTCTGGGCATTTAATTTCTAACGCTTGCTCTTAGATACAAAAGCATATCTCATAGATTTTTCGTTCAAATTTAATGAAAAAATTTTTGCAGTGTGTTTATGAATTGGTGAATTCGGGAAAAAATATTCACAAATTTTTACAATAAATTTAGTCCTGCAAATTACATGCATTATATAAAATGTGGGGTAGATATTTTATTACTCACATAATTCTGGTTGCTGCACAAGATCCGTGGCACCTTTGATCACTATTCTATCATCACACACATACACATTAGCCCGCACTATTTACACAAATTAGTTTTCGTGTGAAAATCCGCGAAACAAGGTGCCACGCGTGTGTTGCACTCATGTCGTCAGAGCCGCAGCACGAGTCTATGTAAGTACACTCTCATGTCATGTGTATAACCTGATTTGGTACACAGTTTATAAATTTCGATGTTGAAATGTTCCCTTTTTACTGTCTCAATATAACCCTGCCTTTGAATTTTACAATTACTCTGTCCACTGCCAAATGTTCCGAAGGGTTATAGAATTTAGCATAAGCCTGGTTGAATGTTTCAAAAGACTGTCTGTATTTTCCTTGGTCGGTCATATACCTCTTCTTGGGTCTCTGTCAGTCTCTAATGGCTTGGGTTATCAAGCCTTCGTGACCATGGCAGAATGTCGGAATGTTTGTGTATCTAACCACAGCTGGGGCAACATAAGCCGTATGTGTGAAACATTGTACGAGTTCATCTTTTGAAGGTCATTTGTTGGGCTGGGTCACTACCTCGTGGCTTCTCTGTGAAAAACAGTGGACATGAGTATTTCCTCCTCCTCCTCCTCCTCCTCCTCCTCCTCCTCCTCCTCCTCCTCCTCCTCCTCCTCCTCCTCCTCCTCCTCCTCCTCCTCCTCCTCCTCCTCCTCCTCCTCCTCCTCCTCCTCCTCCTCCTCCTCCTCCTCCTCCTCCTCCTCCTCCTCCTCCTCCTCCTCCTCCTCCTCCTCCTCCTCCTCCTCCTCCTCCTCCTCCTCCTCCTCCTCCTCCTCCTCCTCCTCCTCCTCCTCCTCCTCCTCCTCCTCCTCCTCCTCCTCCTCCTCCTCCTCCTCCTCCTCCTCCTCCTCCTCCTCCTCCTCCTCCTCCTCCTCCTCCTCCTCCTCCTCCTCCTCCTCCTCCTCCTCCTCCTCCTCCTCCTCCTCCTCCTCCTCCTCCTCCTCCTCCTCCTCCTCCTCCTCCTCCTCCTCCTCCTCCTCCTCCTCCTCCTCCTCCTCCTCCTCCTCCTCCTCCTCCTCCTCCTCCTCCTCCTCCTCCTCCTCCTCCTCCNAGTATTTCCTCCTCCTCCTCCTCCTCCTCCTCCTCCTCCTCCTCCTCGCCCGGTCCGTCATTTTTGTTATTGCTACTGCTTGCTGAACACTACCCTGGTCTGTTACAAAGACGGTTTTGTATTCCTGTGCCCTCACAAATGTAATACCCTAACTAGCAACCGACTTACATGATGAGAGCAAAACAGATCTAAGCCTACGACGTAAATGCTGTGAAAAATTCCGCGTATTTCAAGGGTGAACACGACATTTTTACTACATTAGACAGCTGTGTTACACATTTCTGCCACACAACTCCTACAGAATGCCCCAGAACTACAACAGACATGCCTGTGAGCCCTCCTGTATACTGTATACATAGATTTTCATGGATATCTCCAGTATTTTTGTATTAGTTCAGTCTGAAAATACGTGTTACAGTATGCCACTGAAAACCATTCAGCTGTCAATTAGTAACTGGCTTCATAGCACACTGTTGATATTCAAGCCACACATGACTCCAGTGCGACTGATAAACAAAACACTCCTTCTCCAGAACGTTATTACTCAGCTGAGAAATGCGCAGTTCACCAATGTGTTGACATACATATCGCGACTGTTGGAGGCCTTACAGGGGTGGACAGGGAACGTTTATAACTGCACACACCAGCTCTCACCTTCAGGGGACATACCACACAGATATTCTGAGAGGTAGGTGGGATAGGGGTGAAAAAAATGCTTCCAAATTCGACACAATATTGACGACAACTGAGGTCGTCATTTGTCCCAGACAGACCGTTTAAATGCCCCCTGCGCGATTACGACAGTCGCCATTCGTAGTTAAAAGGTTATGATGTAGCTTTTGATTTAATTTCAGAAGTACAGTCTTAACCAGGAAGCTGTTAAGTGAGGAGTTTTAAGGACAGTGTTGGTTGGGCTCTGGCTAATGGACAGTTTGCTCTGTAATATGATATAGAAATAGGAATATTATTATTGCTGCACCACCACCACCACCACCACCACCACCACCACCACCGCCACTGCTGCCACCACCACCACCACCGCCACCGCCACCGCCGCCGCCGCCGCCGCCAAAGTTATGATTTATTTTTTAACACTTATCCCCAGACTAAATGAGCCCAGCTGTTACCAGTTCGTGTGGCAGCACTTAAATAAACGTTACCAGGTTATTTAAATGTAGAGAACTCTTTGGGGGTATGGCCATCCATCACTGGATGGTCAGTCCTGAACATTTTGAGGCTATTAGATTCCTTCAAAATATGGGTTGTCAGTTACGAAGTGACGTTAAATCACTTCACAGATTGACAGGCTTCTGAACTTTAAGATGGTTTAAATGTAATTTATCTTATTCCCCAGTTGCCCAAAGAAGGATGTGGCTTAGATAGAAGTAAATCATCATGTCTTTCAGCTTAGCAGACCAGTATTTATTCAAAAATGTAGTGGTACATATGTCTAGGCCTTCTTTGGTTTCATTGCAGCATGATGTCTACTTTGATGATGCTGAAGTGCTGTAACTCATTGTAGGTTCAACAGTATCCACCACTTCCACTGTATCTCTTGGTGTTACAACCAGCACCACAACTGTCAGCTTCTCTACTGTTACTACCACTGTTACTACTACTAGTACTACTACTACTGCTGCTCCTGCTGCTGCTGCTGCAGTAGGTGAGAAGAATGGGGCAGACATATTCCTGCGAGGAGCACGTAATTATTCTACACTCCAGCCGTCTACCAGACGATCTGTTGGCACAGAAACAGATGCAGCAGAACTGGATCACTACTCTGATGATGAAGCCCCTCTTGCCACTGCTAGAGGATGTGGGGGTGTGTGGGTGAGTATTAATTTCATTACTTGTAACCCAGTTTTCTGGATACACTGCTTAAATCTACTAGACAAAACCAAACCCACTCACCTGTAGTGTTACAGTATTCATCATATGTATAAACGAAATGTCTAACAGACTTGATATTGAATCTTAACAAAATAGTAAAGTATTCAGTGCACATTTAAGAGAGACAGCTGTTAAAATGAATTATCAGTGCTGACATGGTGGAATATTCCAACTACTTTAAGACAAACCACTTATTGTTTATTGGCATGCCCGAGTGTCACCACACATCCACAATTAGGTGACAGCATTCCTTAATAGGCATTGTCTGAGGAATGGGTTGGTGAAGGGGGGGTCCACTTCCTTCCCTCTACCACCACCTGATCTGACACCCCATGACTTTTTGCTGTGGGGCTTTTTGAAGTATGAGTTTTTCATTCTGCCAATGCCTCTAATCCTGAACTGGTTGAAGGATCAAGTATGAATGGTGATTGTAAACATTTTAACAGCGTGTATTGCATAATGTTTGGCATGAAGTCAACTACCGTCGTCATGTGTGTGGGGCATTAAGTGGAGCACAGCCTACAAATAAAACGTTTGACTTCCTCTTGACAGCAGTGTGAATTTAATCTTCGTGTGGCTATTATTTATCAATAAGTCTTTTGTGATTTCTCATACCATTTGTAATTACTCTGTATTTTTGTAGTTATTCCAGGGCTGTATTAAGTGGGTGACTATATTGCTGGGGCCTCTTTTCCACTGTGTATAATGTCTTATCTGTGTCAGTACAATTAAAACTAATACATGTGTGTATTCCATCATCTTACAGGTTCCCCCCTCATGCAGTGAGACATGCAGTACTCCAGAGAAGACATGGCCTTCTAGTGAAGGGAGGGTTAATGGCTTAGGGCCTGAGCCTGCAGTAGCGAAGGATAACATGACAACAGAAATTACAGAGTCGTGTGTGTAATGTGTGACATTGTCTTGTACATAGTAAATATTGGCAGTAGTGAACAAATGCAATCCTTTATCCTGCTTCCCACCATCTCACTGCTATCCCATGCTCATACTTTGCATGATTCAGGTATGTTATTCTGTCTGGCATTTAGCAGTATATTTAAATATTATATAAAAACTTCAGAATCTGCTCTAGGTTTAGATTTTTAGGTATAATTTGTGTGTGAGGTTGTTTTAGTAAGTGGCAAGCACTTGCTCTTATCTGCGGGTGGTGAATGGTGTACTCAAATGATATATTTGAAATTGTGTGTAGGTTTTTACTACATTTTACTCACCATATGCTCCAAGACATTAATTAAATAATGGAAAGAAAAATTGTCATGAATATGCTAATATTTTCAAGAAAATTTATCAGTAACATTGTAAGGAACATACATTTTGTATCAGTTTCTTGCACAGTAATTGTAATGGTTTGAAAGTGGCGCTGCTCCTTATACCATACCCAAATCTCCAATAAAAGAAGATGCCTTAAGCCCATTCATTGTATTGGACTCTCATGTGTACTTCATAGTGCTCTGGTGGATCAGGCAGTGATATACAGTGTTGTAAAGTAAATGTAAATTAATGTTGCGATCAGCCAACATGATGTTATATTCAGGAAGAGTACGGCTACATGTGTCAGCCAAAAATGATTAGCCATCATCAAGCCTAATTACAAGAATGCAAAAGGGGGTATATTTTACCACTGTATTTCAGGTTTGAAATCTCAACCTTTACAAGCTAAACTACTGGTATAGTGTGAAATAGGGCTCACAATACCAGTCAAAATCTTAATACTGGTATTTCAGTATTTTTCATTTTTGAAGCCGGTGGTCGGTTGGTGTCTTGTCTTTGTGATAAATATGTCATGGCTCGCTGTGAGACGTTGTTATAAAAATACCTCGCGAACAGAAAAACATTTTTACATTGTTAAACACAGGAATCTCTGAAATTACTTGTTAACGTGCAATATTTACTTCTTCCGTATGCAACAAAGTGTCTAGTAAACCAGGTCTGAGTCTCACGACTTTTCAGGTTTCCGTTATGTTTGTATTGTGGATAAAAGTCCCCTAGCTGCAAATTGAGTAACACTAAACATTTATTGTTGATTTTATAACTTATATGTAAATAAATAGTAGTTATTTTTTAATTTGGTACTGAAATCTGGTATTTTTGTATCAATACTGGTATTTGAATACCAGAAAAAAATGACCAGGATCCTGGTATTCAGGAGCACAGTATTGTAGACTCTAGAGTAAAAGGTATAGAATGCCTGAAATGTATAATTTGAAGTTTATGAAATGTTAAAAATACTAAATAGAATAATACGACACAGGCAATTAGATATAAAATTCTTGGAAGCAATGTGTACATATTGCAGTTGTATGGTTGAAGTGTATGGAAAGTGTGTATAAAGTAGGACTAGCTTGAATTCTTTAATCTTGCATTGCGATATGTTGTTTCTGTTACTTGTTTTCAGAAGAATAAATGGCTTCATCCACCAGCTCTGACAAGCCACAGGCAGACACATAAGAACTGGCTACCACTGACAGCAAGTTTCTGTGGCTTCTGGCTATAGCGCATCACATTTGAATATGTGTTGCTTTGGACACTTCAATAAGCCCTGTGGCTCTGGTGTGTAGCTTCCCCTTCTCCAGGAGTAACGTAGGCTCTCATCTTTTTGAAGCTCAGTAAAAGCCATATGGGTGGGTAAGCCTCTGTTATTGTAAGTTAAGTTTATACCTTCAGTGCCATTTCTTATAGCATGACCTCGAAAGATATCCAATGTTTTTGATGCTGAAATGTCCCATGGTAAATGAGTAATTTTCATAAAAGAACTACAGATGGGGGTCTGTTGTGACCTCTGTCCCTTGTGTTATGTGGTTGTCATTTATCATATCATTGGCCACTAAGTACTCTGTGTACTTAGTGGCACACAACAAATCTCAAACATAAAATATAGTTGTAAAATATACCCCATTTTTTATTGCAGTTTAGGCCTGATGATTGCTAATCATTTTTAACCAAAACATGTAGCATTGTCCTTACTGAATATAACATTGTGTTGACTGATTGCAACATTTATTTGTATTTAATAATATAACGGGGATTGCCACCTTAAAGAAAATAAATGCAGTGTTTTTATCCTGAGTAGTGTAGGATTTTTGTTGTGCGCTTGTTGCTCCATCTTCTGTAGGGTGGATGAATGATATCATTCCATCGATTGAATGAGAAGAAAACTTCTCAAGTGAAAGAGAGAGTGTGCTAGTCAGATCTGTTTGATTAGTTTCCTTCCCCACCCCAATCTATATTATTCCTTGTTGTGATTACATAATTTGAGGTCTAGACCACCACCACCACATTCCGTTGTTCCACAGCTACCTGAATGCTAGTCTGTATATACCTTGCATGTTTGTTGTGCTAACTTGACTTCTTGAACCAGAGTCTTTGCTCTTATACGGCCAGAGCTGGAAGTTCTTTTAAGGTGGCGGATCATTCAGAACAGTAATCTGAATTTTTAATTGCCTGTTTCATTAATTCATTCATAACAGTAAGAACAGTATTAGCTGACTGTGCTATATAACCAACTGTCCGCTAGCATATACAAAAGCATTCGTGATTCCTGCCTCCCTTCTCCAATAGCAGACAGAGGCTATAGACCAAGCCCTGGACATTAACTGTATTCAGTATTAGATATTACAGTTTCATTTATCAGTGTGGCTTCATGCAGGTTTGTGAAATTTTGTTGTGACACTGTTGCAGGCATTTTTCACTTCCACAGATTTGTTGTTGCATGGACACTGTATGCAATGAGATATTTATTGAATTAAGTTTTATAAAGCTTGTCAGCAAAAGTTTTAAAATTTGTGTTAGCTTGGGAAAGTGGAAGTCTGTTGATGTTTCCGAGAGGATGAAGCAATTCAAATTTGTTACATGGGGAAAGTTTTAAGGAGTTCCAGAAAGGGCTGCCAGATTCATTTTAGCTCCGTACAGAAGTATGAACAAGCAGCTGCTTCATCAGCAGTTATGACCATAAACATAACTGGAAAAACAAAATTCAGGAATTTAACAGTTCATTAATTGCTGGTAAGGGCATGGGTGGGAAAGTCCACAGCCACACTGAATTTATCAGCTGTAACGGTAACACTGATAGTTCCTGGAACACCCAAACGGGGAACTGTTGCCCAAAGAAGACTTAAAGTGAATAACAGAGGTATTTATTAAAATATAAGGTTTCAGTAATGATTATTCTTTTCCAGCCATTCCTAGTGTTACTGATATTTAGAATGACATTAGTAATACTATTAGATACTGCTGTAATATTCTGGAATAGTTGAAGGGTCAGACATATTTTGGTTTTTTAATTGAAGACCTCTGTTTCAAACACATTGCCAGTTTATCCCACAGCATGACAGTATTATCTATCATAACGTTTCTTCCATTAAGTATTGTAATTTTGGACTTCCACCTTTTGGTTACTGTTTGAAACACAACCCAGTTTCTTCTGTAGCTTAAAGCAGAAAGGTTATAAAACATTAAACACTTCATTGATGAATGCATATTAGATTATCATAAGAACAACAAAATGCTCTGGTGTGTAAGTGAATGGAACATTTCTAATATGTTCGGCCATATGTCATCAATATTGAATGAATGATAGTGGGCACTGAAGTTCAGTCAGTTGAAAATCAAAGTTTTATGAACTAAATGAGCTGTGTATGAAGGTCAGTGAAGGAATGACATGCTTTATTGACCGCTAAAATTTAGGGATATAGAAAATGTAATATAGGTAGCACAATGCCATAGTTCTAGATGGCTAACAAGACAGGCTTCAAACACCTGCAAAGAAAAGGACAAACCTTAACTGAAAAGTTACTGCTTATGTAACATCTGGAATGTATAAGCATAGTTGCAAACCAGTGTACTGGTCGGTGTAGTGACTAGGCTACAGGTTGTATGACAGATGAGTCATGGGTTGATTCATGACAGGGGCAAGAGATTTTTCTCCTCTCCTAAGCATCCAGACAAGCCATGGGGCATCCGAGTGTACTGTTCAGTGGGTACTGTGTGTGCTTTTCCCAAGGATAATGGCTGGGGCATGAAACTGACCGCTCACCTCCATCTGCCAAGGTTTAAGATTGTGTGGAGCTATACTTCCTCTCCCCCATGTGGTGTACACAGGAAAAACTTTACTTTTCCTTATAAACATAATAGTTAATGGTGTATTCTTCCTTGAATTGTGACACTGTGGGGCTCAAAAATTTTCATGGCTGAAGGAACGGCAGAAAGCACCAAACCATGTATGCAAGAGATGCATATGAAAGACAGTAAAACAGTATGTGTATGAACCATTACATGTGTGTAACAATGTACTGTATATGTAACAGAGAAATAATTTGGATTTGGGAGATTTATATGTATTACTATAACCGGATGCTGTTTTTAAACAGCATGAAAATTAATTTTTAGGTTTTGGGGGTAAGGGAGACATTTAATTGGTTTTACATGGCATTCAGAACTCTTACACTAGTGTTGAGTACCATTTCTAATTGCCTTAGTTTTTCATCTAAGTACAGTTGTTATGTGTTTTATATTTGTATATTTCCATTTCAGTCCATCATTATATATACAGTTCATATTTCACATAGCCTAATTTAAAATTGTGTCTGTTGAGTATAATTAAAGTTTGAGTGTAACATTATTTCATTTACCAAATACTCAGAATTAACTGGAGTACTTGAATCGACAAACATCAGTTGTACGTACATGCAGATAGGCAGAAAACTGTATCAATCCATGCTCAGTGCCCACTGTCTGTTGAGTGCCTGAGTTTACATGTACATCCATGATGTAGAGCGCCATTGCTGTAAATGAGCTAAATATTCCTCTCACCATAATGTAAGCGGTACGGTTTCTGGGTTTAAAAGTTTAATTTATACTTACTACTTTTTGCATGCTTTTGGCATGATTGTCAAGCTGTAAGACTTGGTTTACACATTAATTATATATGTTTGAAACCCTTTTTTAAAATGTTGCAGTGTTTTGCCATACCCTTCTGTGATTTATGCATGGGTATGTTTGTCATGGTTACGTGATATTATTTCTTGGAAGCGGTAGGTGATGTTAGAATATCCTTTTAGCTTTCCTTGTGAATTGCTGTACAACCATCCAGTCTGTTTCCTAATCCTGCATTGTAATATGTGAACTTACTGAGACAAATCTTTATAGTCAAACAAGTTCTGAATGGATGATGTACTGAATCGTTGAGCGATACAAGTATTGTTCATTTAACAGTTATTTCAAATGTACATGTTTAAATCATAAGTTTTTACAACAGAGTCAAATGTTTCAAGAAGTTACGATTATGCAAATCCATTTAAAATATTCTTTCTGTGCAGTTTTATGATGGCACTGTACAGTTAGTTGAAATTATGCCGAGTGGTTGTCGAGCAGTGGGTGTGCATGATGGGTGAATATTCATGATACATACATTCTTGTAAATAAGAGTAATTTACATTTAAATTGTTGTGTAATGTTGGGTTTTGTTTTGATTTTTGTTTGTTTTACTTGTCACGTCCCCTTTTGCTGAGGAAATTGCAGGCAGAGAGAACATTTATAGTCTGCGTTTGTGCTTTCCATTCCATGGCATTTTTTATCATTGTAAATGTTTAGGGCTGCTTTGTGAGGAGTGCCTGTTATGCTCAGAACTAAATGTGATTGAGTTTAGATAGAGGTATGAGCACTGGACTGATATACCATTTCGCACTCATCATAAATATTATCCAACATTTTCACTGCAGAGTAATTTCTGACAAGATGAATAATCACTTCATCACATTCAGCTAGTATTTGTCCTTCTGTCAGGGAATAATAGCTTATTATTTGTCTTCTTGTGCATGCATATGTTCATTCTGAATGCAGTCAAGTGTTGACAAATGTGTGTGATCTATAACCCTGTCATCTGTTATTTCCTATAGCTGTGCAGTGACTGTGAGGAATGCAGTTTCAAGTTTTCACATGCAGTACTTAACTTTGTTACACTGCCGGAACGGTACTGTTCCGAGTGTCCTTGTGGGTTATATGTTAATCTGGTGGAAATGCTGCTATGCTGTAACACTACCTGATCTGAGGATGTTCGTATTTACATTTTTATGTTTATGACCTTGGATGCTGAAAATTTCTTGGTATGCTTTGTGGTGATGCATATCATCCAAACACCAAATTTTGTACAAAAACTTCATGTTTCATCACATGAAATAGCTTAAGGTCTCCTACCAGTAACAAACTGTTCTGACATTTGCTAATGTGCAGGTGAGAATGAGTTTCTATTAATGCAAGATTGAGGTCTTCACAGTGGTGCTATTGAAGATTCAAGTCGTCTGGGATGTTATGCCATGTTGATCGGTAAATAATTACCAACATTTCAAAGGATAATAATCTGTGTACTGCTTCACCCTGAAGACCCTTTGAAATGTCAGTCGCAGTTTACCAGTCAGTGCAGCATAATATCCCAGAAGACTTCAGTTGTCATGTTTCTGTTAACTTCTACACTGGGAACCAGACCATCATATTATCTTCAGTTGATATGTTTTCAAACAATTAGACTCATCTTAAGGGGTTGTACACCATACTTCAGCTGTCTAACAGTACTTTTTGGTTGCATGGGTAATATGGTGTGTAGTTTGTGATGATTGTGAGTGATGAATTTGGAATGGTGTGAAAATAGTTATGGCCGATTTTACAATAATAGTCATGTGGAGGGACGGAGGGAACCATCAAAAGACCTCGAACAGGATAGAAGTTCTTTGTGGTGATATTTGAACCCGCAACCTCCTAAAAACAAAGCAGAAATGCTGTCCACTTTTCTGTGACAATTATTTTGCTTCATTTACAGTATGTAGGTATTCTTATTGACACAAAGGTATATTTCCCATCCCTTACATGAGTAAACATCCTGCATCTGTACTGGAGATGACAGCTGTGAAAAGTGCTACTGTTAGTTGAGATTCTGTCACAAACTCAGGAATGTTATTTCAGTCACCATGACAACCAGCGTCGACACACCCTAATATGTTTCAGTCTGTGTCAGAATTTAAGAAAATAATGGTAATTTTTTGGACATAGTCATTTTATTTGTTAATGTTATCAAGCAAATTTCTGACATAGGTTATCCTCCATCTCCACTGTTCTGAAGTATGTTTCAGTTGCGTAACAGAACAATCTTTTCAGTTAGAAATTCATCTTATTTCTTTTTTGTAACAGTACTGCTTGTTGAGAGTGGCCTATCCAGAAGCTAGTGCTCTGCTATCTCGTTTTATGTATTCATGTGCACGAGCGATGCCGTAGTGCCTCAGAAACTACATTAAATAGCTGTAATAGGTAGATGTGTGATTCAACACATCATGTGCCTTAATGTAATCTGTAACACTAACAATGTGCCTCAACCTTCTCTGCTGTTTAAGTTCATTCAGTACCTGCAATTTCCACTGCTGCTGCACCAAAAATGTAAAGTGTGATGTTAAATACACTGAAAATATGCCCTACCTTCACATTTACTTATTCAGTAACTGATAAAGGTTATTTTCATAGAAAATACAGATTTCAGAGACTTGTAATAAGTGAATTATAAGTATAGTGGGGCTAAGAAAAGGGTGAGTGTAAGAGATATTTAAATTAGTCACCATTAATTTTGTCAGAATCTGCTTTATTTTGTGTCATGAATGTCTGTATTACACTCCCCGTTTCATGGTCCTTCTGTGCAGGCATCAGAACTGTTTATCCATTATATTTTAAGACATCATCAGCTCACATGCTTATCTTAGTCCTCATTCTCCTTGCAGATGTGGTTCATTACAGCCATTCTACTTAGTGTTTCATCAGTTAAATTTTGTTTTTGTTGCTTTTGTCAAAACTTATTGATACAGACTTACTGTAAATTTCTGTTAGGTTTTTTTGTGTTATTATTTAATTGAAGATATGATGGTAACAATAAACGTTTTTATTATGGCTGTTATTGATTAACCCACTTAGAATTCCTACTCCTATTTTAAAACATGATGAACTCATCACAGATATAAGCTGACATTAGTTGACCACATACTGGTAAGAGTTACTTCATTAAGCAAGAATTGGATGTGACAGAGTAGTCCAGCTTTTTACCACATGCAGCATGGCTATTCTGTACTGAATGTAAATAAGAAATTCATACTGTAGTAAGGACTAAATAACCTATGCAAAATGAAATTGACTTAAATGGTGGGTTTCACTTTCCTTCCCCCTGTTCCTTCTTTTCTTCTTGTTAAGGTGGAAGGTAAAGCTGGCCCAGTGCATGCCATGAAGGCATAAGGGGAAGGAGGTGCAAGTCCAGTCATACTTACCTGACCACTAGATGGAGGTGAAATGTCAGATTTACATCTTGGCTCTTCGCTGGCAGAAAAAGAGCCGCAGCGTGCACTGAATAGGAGGCTGCCTGTGCACTGGAGCTGGTCTGGATGCTGTTCAGCAGAGAAAAGTCTCGTGCCTCTGTCAAGAATCAAACCACTGTTCCTTGGTTATGGTTATTCAGCCTGTTGGGTAGTCACTGGTGACTACATGATTCTCAGTCCATAATCTTTTGTGTTGAAGGTAAAATAATAAGTGGATATTTTAATATTTTGATGATACGCATCCACTTGTGCTTGTGTTTGGGAAGAAAATTGTTGGTATTCCATCAACATAACTCGTATTAGCTAGATGGTAATTATTTATGACTGTATATATGACTAAATAATTACTGTGTACCCAATAAGAGTTGTGTAGAGGAATGTCAACAGTTTTCTCCTTTCATATTTTAATAGTAATGTCTGCAAAGTTCAATTCATATATGCAGTGGTTTTGTCCTTTCCACACTCCCTTCCTTTGTTATTAGTGGGACACAAAGTTCATATGGGATGCTGTGCAGCAGTTTTTTGTTTCCCTCTACACAGTATGGGCTTTATGGGGAGAGTAGCACTGCAGATCTGATAAAGACACTGCAAGGCATTTGCCCAATTTTAAGTTACATTTACTATCAGTTTAGCAGGTTACATATTATCTCGCACATTTCTGTGTATCACATTATGAGAACCAGAAATGCAGTCTAAGGATACAGTAACTAAACCTTCGTTTAACAGCAAGGTTTGGAAGTGTATTTTTTCACATAGTGGATTTTAGAAATGTTAGGTATGGATGTTCTTTGCATTTGTTCTTGATTGTACACCACCTGATTTTACAAATGGGATTCATTGCTGTGTGGTATGTGTAGAATTGTGTGCATGTATTATAATGAACAGTAATTCATTTTATATGGTTGGAAGAATGTGGATGTTTTGAGATAAAATTGAGAAGAATATGCTTATGTTGTGTGCAGCAACACGGTACACGGACAGTTACCGGTGATATCAGGACAGAGCTGATGCAGGGAATACCTTGTCGTTGAAAATTCAAGTCTTCTGAGATGTTGCAGCACCTCAATTAGTAAATATTTACTCATGTTTTATAGGATCATAGTGCGTTCAAAAAAATTGACAAATATTTACAAATTGGTGCAGTGTAACATCCCAGATGACCTGAATCTTTGAAACTCAGCTGTGAGAACTTCAAATCGTACGTAAGCTGTCACATAGGCATTGTGTCACATACGAATTTTGATACTGGGAAAAGAATGATATTCTTTCTCAGGTGTATAACTGTAGACATATATTCCTTGAATGCTCCTGAAACTAGCAGTCATATACATTATTAAGCTTTATGCTGTCATCTCCAACACATGTTCCTGTTTTCAAAAGGCTTTAGTTTCTGTCACTGTGACTGCACAATACAAATCATCATTACACAGTTATCTCCAACCTCCTGTTACTTGGCCCCCCCCCCGCGGCCTGTTAGACCTAGAATCTTATTCCCATTCCTGAACATTCTGGTGAGGCCATGTTCTTCCTTTAATTTGCTGACCAAGTTTCACACCCATGCAAAATGGGCATTTATGTGCATTTTGATCTTTATATTTTGAGACATCAAACAGGAAGACAGAAAATTCTGGAACATGTGGTAGCAGGCATTTCCCATATTCAGTTAGCTTTGATATTCTTTATGCCTGCATTTGTGACTAGTTAATTGTCTTCATATTCCAACTAATTACTTATTGTAGGATACTTTGAAATTATCCTTAGGTTGTCAATGAAAAATGTTTTCATAAAAACTAGTTTCACTTAAGGACATTCTGGTTAGACGTTCCCATTTGTCAGGTGGGTGCATGTGCAAAGTCGTGAGAAGCATCAATTTGATGTGCCTTGTCTGTCTACCCGTCTGTCCACATGGATCAATTCTGCTCCCATTGGACTGATTTTCTTGAAATTTTATATTGGACCCTTTTACTAACATTTGTCAAGAAAATTCAAGTTTGGTTAAACTGGAAAAAAATACCAGGTACTTTACATGAAGATCTGAGTATGTTTTATGTTGATAGTGATGCAGTATCTCAACAATAGAAAACAAAGCCCATTGGCAAGGCTTTTAATTTTCATCTCATGTCTCACTGCAAAAATTAATCAGCAAAATGATTTGAATGAGACACACATTAAGGACAGCAAGGATCCAGAATGTGGTGCCACAGTGTTACATTATACAAATACTGCCCTGTGGTGTTTTCCTTTAAGAGGATGAAGACATAAGCTATCAGTAAAGTGCATCTAGTTTGGAATTTTATTCGTGCTCCAAATGGAGTAGTACAAGAAAAAGTTTTGAAAGCATGAGATGTGACATTCTCATAGCAGGTATCAACCAAGACTGCAGTCTCGAAGGACATAATGCACAGTTTGGTAGCCATGTACCACTGTGTCCCAGCATTGCCAGTATGTAATAGCATATTTGAAAGTGAAAAGTGTATGCTGTTGTGGGAATAAATGGTACGAAAAAAATAATTTCCTCCGGGCCGGATTTGAACCAGCGACCTATGGATAACTGACACGTATTAACCAACTACAGTCCACCGCTCTACCAACTGAGCTACCAGAGGAACTGACGTATACCCTCGCTTACTCTGTGGAACAAGGCAAATATCATATCGTCTGCTAAAGTGGTGCTCAAATTTTGTAGTATATTTCTTGTTCATTAAATACTTTACAATTATATATATGTTTAATTGATAAGACTATGGCAATATATTAATTTAATTCATTGTAAAATTGCATTTTACAGTCTATACCACGTGATACACAGTGGCCGTTGTCATTGGTCGTCAGTGCGCGCCGCTAGCAGTCCGTGCGGGATTCGTGGACAGTTCGCTTGCGAGTAGTGTGTGAGGTGTATAGGTCGTGCTTTGTGGGAGTAATATCGACTAAACCTCAGGTAAGTGACTTTGAGAATTCTATCGTAATCGTTATAAGTTTCAGTGCTGTAACTTCACATCTTCCAGTGTTAAAATTAACGAGCATTTTGTAATCTGCCAGCTCTTTAAACAGCATTGACAGTAGCTCCTATTCAGCAGATAGCTTAGCTACGTTACATGCTTCACATTCCAGTTGATAAAATGTCGCTGTTTTATTTGTATTTCAATCATCAGGAGTCCTTTACACCACTTTGCTGCCTCGAATCTGTATCATAGTAACACGTTTCTGATTGTAGTGCGTGATGTGTGTTCTTACTTTTGAGTATTGCAAACATAATCGTTGTGTATTGGCGTAATCATTAAAGACGAAAGTGTCCAGGGGATTGGAGGACTATCGTAGCATGTGTGGTCTTGAGTAATAATGTTGGATGGACTGACTGTTACGCATCATTCCTTGTGACTGCCTAGGTGTTGTAGAAGGTCCTAACATAGTAGCGAAAGTAAGAAATCAATGGGACCAAGGAGTTTGAGGGTAGCGGTTACGGGTGGGAGAACCTGAGATGTTTTTACTACCATTACTCCAACTCTTGGACTGGGGTGCTGGGGAAAGGGATCCCCAACCGCCTTATGGACCTCGGTTACCATAGCAACATTCCATTTCCCTCCCCATTTTCTGTACATCCCCCTTCACCCCACCCCCGTTCGATATTGTAACCGCTGTACATACAACAGTTCACTACTACACGCTGCTCTGCGCTGGAGCTATGATACCTGGGTCGCTTTATTATCCTGCCCCCTGCCGTATCCAATTACCGTACGCACTAGATACAGTGTCTACCTCTGAATTAGAAGTTATCCCAGCCCCTGTGGTAAGGTGTTGGTGTTTCTGTGTGGGGTGAGTGGACGGGCTCCATCGTGCGGTAAACCCGGGCGGGAGCAGGCTGCAACAGAGATCGACGTCCGGGGCGATCGATTGTTAGGGGATTCTGCATGTAGAGCCACGCCTTTCTTCTGCCCCCTCCCCAAAGTCTATACCCCTTTCTCTTAAAAACCCGTCTTCCCTCGAGGAATTATTGAATGGACAACTTGCGTAAGTTAACAAATCTGCTGCAACCAAATTATTACGGACGTTTTCCTTTATAGTTGTCTCCGAATAATACTAACCTTGGTTTGAAAAAGTGACAGACGATGAAGTGTTGTCTGCCCCCATCGGTGCCCAGGCCATGCCACGTGAATATCCTACGTAGTCAACTGTATAGCCATATATCCACCTGCCCCCCTGCCCCGCTTCTTTCTTTTGTAGAACTGCACCATTTATCTCCTTAAATTTCGTTTGTATGTTTTGTGTTGTGCTGACAAAGTTTAGTGTTGGGAATTTTAGTTACCGCCTCCACGCTATGCAGACTTGTTGATACTGGACCCGTCATCGTAACGAAATGCATGAATTGTAATAAAATTGCCATAATTTCAGTAAGACTGTCGTAGTAGTTTTCTTTGTCTTGTCTTTGATACAGGGGGTAAATATACCGTATAGAATTCGCATACGAAGAATGCGTTTCTGTGCTTGCAGTTACGGATTCATGTGACTCATACCAGGTTTGAACGTAATCTGTGAAAGTTACTGATTTGCCCTTGTCGTTCAGATACAGGGCCGGTTTAAGCCTATCGCAGTCTACGTGGCTGTATGGGCCACGAAAAGGCCAGCTGTATTTGAGATTTTGTGTTAAACGTGCTCCGTGTGTAAATTTTTACATTGCTCAATCTGCATTTCCAGTTGGGGACTATGCATAGTTATGGCCCCCAAATGTGTTTTTGCACTGGGGCCAGGAATCTCTGAAACCGTCCCTCTAGGATACATCTCCTCACTTAAGCTCTTCTTCTCCTACTTTTTAAATTAGACTTTTTCTTTTTTGGCGTGCTAAGACATCAGCCTAATATAAACCCTTGCTTTGTGAGTGAGTCACACACCGGTTTCATGGTTAGGATACAGCATGATTTTAAGTGACGTCAAAACCGTGTTAAAGGCTAGAGGTATCGATACAGGGCTTCGATATGTGACGCCCAGTTATAATTAAGGAAGCAGTTCCTTCCACTGTTATCTGAGCAATTAAGGTTCAGTGAAGTATTGAATAGTGGTGGTAAGAAACTGGAAGTCGTTCGACAATAGACAGTTGGTGTTTTATGTTGATAGTAATCAGAGTTCCGTATCATTTTATTCTGTTTAATCGGATTGATATTGAGGTTAGATATTTGTAACGAATTTTTTTTAATATACTAAAGTTGTTACAGGTGCACCAAAATTGTCTTCTGAATACTTCACACAAAGAGACTCCTTAATACAGTTAGTGATAATTATGTTTACAGCAGCAACAATTTCAACGGGCTTTTTGTTAGTTTAATATGTAGAGCAGATGTGAGTCGACTGCGGCCCGCACCAGCTTTTGTTTGTCACCACAGCTAGCATGAGACGCTTTATAACACTGGGTTATCTATTCATCTCAAAACACAAAACTCTCCAGGCTGAACTGTGCAGTTTAATGCTGAACTTGACACGAACTGCAGAATATAACGCCGAACGCATCTCGTGTGTAGAAACTGTACCTGATATATATATAATATATATATATATATATCCGAGCATCAATGTTATACTCAGAATGCTCATATTGTGCCTGTTTTGTATGCGAATGATGGAGCTGTAGTATACGCGGGACGTGTATGTTCCCACGTGCAGTTGAAATGCAGTTATCAGAAGCCCGCATTCACCAATTAACAGAGCTGGAACGAAGAGAGGGACGCGCTACAGCATATTACAGTGGTGCCATTGTTTAGGGGGAGTGTGGGAGTCTGGACTGTTGGTAGTCAGTTGTACGATTTCATTCGGTGAAATACGCGGCTCCGAAATGGTTTTTAACGCTTTAAAGACGAAACGTGTGTGTTTTATGCAAGGATAAGTAGTGTAAATATTGTATAATTAATAAATTTGAATGGTTATCGAACACAATACTCAAACCAAAAAATGCACTCTTAGTATTTTAGATATTATATGTTACAATATCAGCAGAATAATACCTCATGCTTCGATCCCTCCTGGGATCACCATCAGGGATTCGTGTAAGAGTATGAATTACACAAACAGAACTAAAAATATATGTCCATGTTAAGAAGATATAAAATGTATAAAAGTTGGTTAAACTGTAGGCGATTTCGTAGTGGATCCGTGGTCCATGTACTGAAGACTGGTTGTTTATATGCGCATGGATAAGACAGTACTGAAGCTAGGTTGGTTAGGGGATTGAACAATATAAAACTGAATAGTTATCTTTGACATACGAGTGCAAGAAAACAGAGAAAAATAGTGGGTACAGATACTTAACAGTGAGTGGGATGACTGGCGTTTCTTCATAGATGTAGGATGAGTCACTGTGTGTCCAGTTTACGATGACAGTCTCCGAATTCAAGGCTTTTAGTCTTGCAAGTTATTTTATTTCCAAACATGAAGAATGTGCCTCCAGTTTATATTCGGATGCGAGAAAAAGGAAAGCCGAAGAGTTGGTGTCGAATGTGGAGGAGAAAAAAGTGTTTTCACATCATAATGAACTTTTGCCTAGGGTTTTGCATATTGCAATGCCAACATTTACAGCAAATACTGGCAAACTCGTCAGTAACTGTGAGCAAGACCAGGGCTGTGGAGTCGGTACACAAAAGCTCTGACTCCGACTCCTCGATTTTTAAAACTTCCGACTCGGACTCCTCGATTTTGAAAAGTCCGACTCCGACTCTTTCATAAAAGCTCAATATGCAATAATAACGGTAATACGCGGTATATTTAAGTATAAGTGTAATGGTTACTGTAGCTATCAGGGCTCTGGAGTTGGAGGATCTAGTTAAGATTTTAGACTGAAGTCGGAGTCGGTACATCTTTTCCTGACTCCGACTCCGACTTCATCTAAAAATTCCTTCCGACTCCGACTCCACCTAAAATTCCTTCCGACTCCGACTCCACAGCCCTGAGCAAGACAATCTGCCATACCTATTTACTGAGGACTGATAATGAATCGCATAATTTAGATAGTTGTCTGTGATTGTTGGTTTTGTCATACAGATTATTTCCACATTGGCACAATATTGATCTTTTCCCTATTCAGCAAAATACAAGTAACTTGTCACTCGGCACTTAAACGAAAAAGCTTGCTTGCCTCTGACCTAGAGCCATCCATTGTGGATTTCTTGAAATTTCAGAACAATTTCAATGAGATTTTTACGTTATTCACACATGTTATAACACCCCCATACACGTGAAATTTACATTCCCGTGGTCACTTCCGATTTTGTTTGCTGAAAAGCCACAAATATTCGGTTTGAAATTAAGAAGGGAAACGGGAAATGTTAGTTTTCACTGACTCTGTTAAATGACAAATGTGTTTCAGAGTTAAAGAGAACAAATGTTGCAAATGAAAGATATATCGTTTTTATCATTAGATGGCTAAAACTGGAGGACTGCTGCGCGCTTAGTTTTTAGCTGTTTTTGTTTTAGAATAACGCTTTGTATGCCGGGACCTGTTGTTCCTCTTCAGAGAAGTGGCGGAACTGTGTTCTTTACGTCAGTGTCTTCTCCGACACGAAGCCAGTGTATTGCCTTCTGTTGTGAGAACAGTCTCACCACAACCACTGCACAAGAAATCTTAGATCCACACATAAGCATGAGTAACTGGATTTGGGTGCGAATCTCTGTATGTTCAAGATAAAAATCACAGTCGTTCCCTGAGACTGCTATCGGTCCATTTTAATTTTGAGACAAGTTTGTCGGACGTTAACAGGGTATGTCGTCCTGAAGTAACTTGGGTCACTAAGTTGGTGACAACGGTCTGACTGAATCGAAGTTTGACAACAGACAGTAGCGTAAATAATCGGTCGGGGGGCCCCACAGGACTCGATAATCGGGAATTTACTCCCAGATCTCATAACGGGAATTCAGAATACTGCTTGTCGTCAACAACGGAATCCACCGCAAGTTTTAGTATTCTGTACGTTTGGGCCCCGACTGACCTACGGGTTCTCCCGCGCCGCGGCGTCTGCAGGGATCTTGTCTACGTTACTGATGACAGGTATGTTGAAAGAACGATGGTGACTCCATGCAAGAACGAATCATGTTGTAACAGCCACACCTGTGGGTTATTTGCATGACGTCACTTCCCTGACACACAGCTGACGATGACGCAAACTGGGGGGAGCGGGGGGCTTTGATGAGTGTGCAAGCTGTCGCGCCTGTAACGCCGCTAATGGTGTATGACCAGGCCCGGAAGTCGCATGCATCGCCCGAATTACATGACCCGCGTGTGGCAGGGCAGCTCCATTGTGTTTGTCTATTTAACTGCGATATGTGAAGGCGGGTGAGATGGGCGGTGGATGTAGCATGTATAGAAGAGACAAGACATGTGTACGAAACGTTGGTTGGAAAGCCTGAAGAGACACGAAGACCGCTTGGAAGGCGTAGGCGTCGGTGGGAAGGAAATATATAGATGGATCTTAAGGAAATTGGTTGCTAGAATGTGGGATGGTTTCATCTGGCTCAGGATGGGATACATTGACGGGCTTTCATGGATACAGTGATTAACTGTTGGATTCCATAAAATCGGGGAGTTTCTTGATTGGTTGACGGATCATCAGCGTCTGCAGATGGACTCCATCTGAATCCCTAACCCAGTGGTTCCCAAATTGTGCTTCGCGGATCCCAAGGGATCAGTGGATACGTTCCTGTAATGGCTACTTTGCAGTTTACTTATTTTTTAATTAAAGGAATGTTTTGTTAAAAATAATCACGGAACTTCTTTAATTGGTGATGTGTTTATTTCGTGTGTTTGTAGTTTATCCAATTAAGAAACCCCCCCGTACCCACAAATTAAGGCCTAACCATGTAATGCATTGCTACGTATGCTAGTAGCTGTCTAAAATCAGTTCTCAGATATAACTTTTTAATTTTGGATACCTATAATCCTGACACATATTTAGGTGAGCAAGGATGTGAGGATCCATGGTTATTTTTCGAAGCCAAAAGGGGTCCGCGAGCAAAAGAGTTCGGGAAACACTGCCCCAGCCTTTAGTACGTCATTCAATAACAACCCTATATTGCCTTGCGTTAAAAAAATACGAAAAATGACGGAAGAAAGGAGCAGTCATTTGGTGCACGAAGAAAGCAGCAAGGTCAGAAGGGAACCGCTGCCCTGCTGAGTTATGGGGCAGTGAGGTCGCCGGTCAGAGGAATAGTGACTGGGCGACTGACATGAACTTCGGACTATCGACCCACCAGACTGCTGGTGAAACGCTGTGCATATAACGGTGTTGCAGATGCTTCAAATGTTGAGTTTTGTATGTATCCATACATCATTTTATTCTGTTTTTCTGTTCTCAGTATTTAAAGCATCATCATGAAGTGTGAAGTGCTAGGCATACTGCCTGTCCTTTATCTCTCAAGGTGAAGCTGTTCCTTCCATCTTATCCTCGGGCATCCTATGCTTCTCTTCCCCTTTGGCCTATATTTCAGTGCTTGTTTGGGTATCCTGCCTTTGTCCATTCTGTCTGCGTGTTACAGCCACTCCCGTTGGTAATGCTTTATTTCCAAAACAATGTGCTACACTCCAAGTTTGTCCCTGACGGATTGATTTCTTTCCCTGTCTAACTTAGTAATTCCAAATAAATGTCTTAAAGGTTTCATTTTTGCTGCTTGCAGTCTTTGTTCATCTCGTTTCTTCAGCACCCAGGCTTCGCTATCAAACTTTAAGGCCGCTTTAGCTGTAATATTATGGATTCTTAGTTTTGTTTCTTTAGTCATCCGTTGTCCAAAAGGTCTCCGTATAACGCCATTTATTTTGTTATGTGTCTGTAACTTGTGTACTAACTCGCTTTGTAGTCCGATATAAGGTATCCTAGGCATTTAAAATCTGATACCTGTTTGATAGGGCCTCAGTATTTACATCTGTGGTTAATTCTTCAAGTTTTTGATGTGTTGTAGGGATTCTTGCGAGCCCAATGTTTTATGTTTCCCGGGTTCGTGCTTTGTGTCTATTGATGCAAAAATTCGGTGGTTGAATTAATCGTGGGTGCTGTAGTCGGTGGGTGTTGGTATCAATCCTTGTGTGCATTTTGGTGGTTGTTTTTGAATACGAAAAAACACTTAATCACTAGAACCCCTATTGAGGGCGGGTAAGCCAGGTGACCAAAGGAACTAGAACAGCGGACCAGCGGCTGTGGGTGGCAGTAAGTACCGGTACTGAAGCCGCGTGTGTGCGGATGCTCATGCCCAGCAACTATGGCATCGTTTTCTGTATAGACGGATGCTTGAAAGTGCACCTACCATTAAAATACCGCGAGCCAGGATATCGTTGTTGGTATAGAGACCAGGCTGGGATCCGGATGACCCGGGGTTCGAATCCCGACAGGGGCAAGAATTTTATTTTTGTTCTCCAAAACGTCCAGACCGGCTGTGGGTCAAACCAGCCTCCTATTCAATGGGCGGGGTTCTTTCCTGGGAGTAAAGCGGCCAGGGCGCGATGTTGACCACGCCTTCATCTAGTGCCGGAATTAAGAATGAGTGGAGTTCTGCCTGTTCTCCCCCTCTATGCCTTCGTGGTGAGGGCAAGGAAAATTTTACCTACTCACCACGAGAATACAGCTGTCTAACGCTTAACTCCAGTATTCTCAGAATCTACAGGAAAGAAAGACAAACATCCGTCTGCTAGTTCCAGATGTGTTACAATTTACTTCTGCTTTCCCTTTTGGGTACTGAATATGAATCGTGTTTTGTCTAAGCCCCCCTTTATATTTTTTTCATTTATTGTTTAGGGTATGGGGTCCAGTTAGCATTTTGTGACACCGGAATAGTAGCCCTGGCTAGAGGAAATGATGGCTGGCAGTAGAGAGTGGCAGTGTTTCAACAAATTTTCGGACTTTGAGGGAAGTGCAGTACAATACTATACAATGATTTTACTCGGTATATGCTTCGGGGGGCGACTCAAAATCCTGTAATTTATTAATTCCACTAAACGTTACTTAACAGGGAAAATCTAATTTCTCGATATAGACGATGTATACAACAAACATTACATGGCATAATAGTTAGAATTGTAGCGGATTCTTAGAAAATGGCACTGGAGTTATTTTTTACGAAACATGCAGCGTCAACTGGTGTGATTACGGAATGCTTTCCCTGAAACAGAATATAAGTACAATTGTGACGTCATAAGTAATAAAATATTATCTCTGTGTACTCGGATATTGTATTAACCCTTCTTGTATTGGTTTACAGTGTTATGTCTAACATGTTTCGGCCTATACTCGGCCATTATTAGGAAAATAATTCATGTATATCTTGGGGAATTACTATTGATTTCGCTGATGATGGCTTAATGTAGGCCGAAACATGTCGAACATAGCACTGTAAACTTATATAATAAGGATGAATGCAAGCCTATGGCTCACGACATTCGTATCAAAATTTATCAAAATCCGTCTAGCGGTTCTCGAATTGAAACATAGGGACGTGCAGACGGTTGAATAGGAAGGTATATCTCCTTCACTCGGTAATTTTACTTGTATCATGCAAAGAACGCATGCGGCGGAAAGAAATCTGGAGTATAGCGGACGTGTGACGTATTCTTGGCATGCGAGAGCATTTGGCTTCGATTGTACTCTGGTAGGTTAAATAGAGTGAGAGGGCGGCTAGGTCGACGCACCTGGCATCCTGCGTGCAGCATCTATAATTTCTGGAGTTGTGCTAAACCGGGGATGATCTGCGTCAACGCATCTCCCTCACGGCCACATATGCACACCACACAGTTACGTGTGTTAAACGAGCTGAAGTACTTGAAGTTACTTGGGGCAGTTTGATTAACTAGATAACTACCAGTCCAGTACTGTAATAGAGTGACAGAGAGACTACTGGACAACCTCAAAAATTGGTTGTGTCAAGCATTAAGAAGTGCCAAACGAGAAATTCTCGTTTGGCGACAACACAACTGTCTGTATTTAAATAGTAGTAACATAGGCAGTGTAGGTACAATGTAACATCGTGGCGCATTAGCCTCACCATTGTTCCAGTGGAAAAGCAACAATGAATTCTGTGTGTTTTTGAGCTACTTGCCACTTTCATTAATGTAAAAATATGCATTGCTGCATAACAATACTTTTATGGCAAACTTATGTCGCCAGCAAAAATAAAACGTACATAGGTCTTCATGTAGAGTGCCCGATGCTTCATTGAAACAAAAGGATGTTCGTTTGCTCTTGGCCTTCTTTAGACGTACAGTTTCGCTAGACAGATCGTAATGACAGATAAGTCGTTGCGCAGTTTCTCAGTTTCTAGGCGCGTGCGCAAGATTGCGAAGAGCGACTATTAGCTTCCTCGTGTTTATCTCCGTCGGTCCGTCCGCGTGTAACTGCTCGGCTTCCGCAGGACAGATTTTCATGGAATTTGGCATTTGAGTATTTATCGAAAGTTTTCGAGAAATTTTAGGTTTCATTAAAATCTTAACGAGAATAACGTGTACGTGACATGAAGACCTGAATACATTTATGGTAATATCTCGTTGAATTCTTCTTAGAATGAGAAATGTTTCAGACAAAAGTTTAGAGAAAATTAAAACACATATTTTATGTTCAATAACGTTTTTGCGAAAACCGTGCCGTTTATGAGATAATGTGGGAAAATATGGTACAGCCGGACAGGCCACAGATAACAGTATAATACGGCGCATGCGCTTTGCACGCTGGATGTCTGAGGCAACAGACACACACTCAAAATATGTAATACTAATTGCTTTTCCACAGCCGCAATAGTTACGCGAACGCATCTCAGTGTTAGATTTTATGTGCTTTGCCTGTCTTGTTGTGTTGCCGTAAAATGTTTCGCGAGATCAGACGGAATTAATCAATTATGGAGCAATAAGCATTAAATGTTATGAATGTGTCTGTGTTCTTGCCGTAGTTACCCGGCATGCAAGCCGCGTCTTTTCTGGACCGCATTATATTGTCTTGTGTGGCCTTTCTGGAGCTACCATATTTTCCCACGTTATCTCATAAATGGCACGATTTTCGGAAAGAAGTTATTGAAGGTAAAACTTGTGTTACGATTTTTTGTACAAATTTTGGTTGAAATGTTTCTCATTCTAAGTGGACTTCAGCGCGATATCATAAATGTACATAGCTGTTCATGTAAAGTACGCGTTATTTTTATCAGATTTTAATTAAATTCGAGTTTTCTTGACACATTTTCGAAAAACCCTCAAATATTGAATTTCATTACAATCCGTCCGCTGGAAGCCTATTTGTTTCGTGCGGAGAGATTGGCGTACAGACACGACGAAAGTAACAGTCGCTTTTCGCAAGTTTGCAAACGCGCCTGAAATTAGTACGTGTTTCGACTCTACTTGCTGCCTGCATCGAGTGGAACCCCAGCAAATGGAAGGGCAGCAAGCTTCTCCGATACGTTGACGTTTATATACCAATTTGTACGGCATCGTATCCCATAGGACGGAAATTTTCTTCAGCACCATTATGACAATCTCAAATCTCGCGCATTGAAGTTGTCCACGTTTACATAAGCCACATATTTTCCTTGTTCTGTGTTTGGACGGTATCAGGCGTTACTGTTTGTTTTGGTTACATCTTGAACAAGTAAAGTTCCCTACGTAACAAGATAAGGTGCATTAAATCACGTAGAAGATAGAGCTTATCCAGAATTCTGTACTGCATGGATGCACAAATCCAGGACCATTGCATTTTATACGGTGACACCTAATATTTTCAGCATAATTATTACAGTTATTACCTTTACATTCCAATTATATATTAATTATATATTAATTATATATTAATTCACAAGCACCGAGTAGAAAGCGAAATTCATAGATCACTCCAGAATTGTGGGTCCTTGCTTCAAGTCACCTTTCTGGCACGTTTAATTGGAGGTGGCTCATAGATTTTTGGAAAATTTGTGCACACCTGCTCTAGTGTTGTTGCACTACAAACGCTTAAATGTTTTTTTTTTCATTATAAGACATTAGCAAAGATAAAGTTACATAAAACCAGATCTACCTCGCAAGACTACGGTCTTCTGGGATATGATACCACGAGAACCCCAAATACTAAATCTTTCCCATTTGGTTGAGATTTTAAAAAGCATGTGCCAGGTATAAGATGTGAACAGAATGACCCATCCTGCATTCATGAATGCCGTTTGACGACTTACAACCCAAAGGCTTTAAATTCTTTATAACACATTTATAAATAAAATTGAACTGGTACATAGCTTGGGCACTTTGAGATACCAAACCTACTAAAAGAAATCAAAGTAATACCATGCGTAATGTAAGTAGTACATGCTTCAAAGTCTTACGTCGAAAGGTAACACAAATTGCATTTTGGCGTATTCTGCACTTACGACTTCGTTCTGTTCTCCACGTGGGGTGATGGGTATGTTCGATTAAGACCATTGTCACTGATTCAAAAAATAGTTGATTAGGCTTGAAATGTCACTGCTAAACATTATTCAATGCAGGCACTTCACACAGTCTCAACTTGCTCGCCATTGACCACCATGCGGGTGATGTAGCGGTCTAACACTTTCTTAATCACTCTGCATTCAGTATTCTATGAGTTCTGAAATGTACTCATGGCGTAAGTTTTTTTAATATGTTGAAAACGTTAAGACTTTTGGGGAAGATGCATAGGACATAAAATGTTTGCTTCGTTTTTTTCTTCAGGTCTTGCTGGAAACATACAGTCGAAACTGGTTATGGCGACATCGGTTTGGAAGACACCTCTATAGCGTCAGCTATTCTGTGACACCAGTTAATTCCTCGGTGTTAACCGTAATATTATGCTCCTTATTTAATAACAACAGTCGTTTATAACGACACAAAATATTCACTCCGTTTCATGACGTTATAACCGAGTTCGACTGTATTGCGCTGTCATAAATATTTAGCGCGTTACGCAGAAGATGCGCGCAGGAACGCACGTAAAGTGGTCGTTAAAATTGTTTGAGTCTAAATGGAAGTCGACGTGGCTCGACAGTTTTTTTTAAATTGTTCATTGTCAGATTTCATGAAAATTTGTTCAGCTATACTTTGCGTACAGACGGACTGACAAACAGATCTATTTCAATATGCGCCCAGCAGGAATGCGAACGTCCCTAAACACGAATCGTTTCCGCATCCCCTCGTGAATGTGACAACGAGTTCCGAGAAGGAACTGTCGTGGGAACTATTAATATCCTTCCGTGACTAAGTTGCCGTGTTTTGTATCGACAGTCGATCCGGTCTTTGTTAAAAACACGAACGAAAGAAATACTCAGAATCCCATTAAATTAACAGTAGATGGTTGGTAACGTCCGATCGCACCATTGTCTGTGGCCTGTCGACCCCTTGCATGGGGGGGGGGGGGGGGTGTATAGCAGACCAATGACCCGCGCAACTGTAGCACGCACCATTGTGCAGAAGTGTATTTCAATTATTGAACGCTGCAACCATCGAACGTACCAGTCGACCTACAATGTAAGAAATGGGGTTGTGAGTTCAGTTTAAAATTGAGGCGTGCAGTAATGGCATTGTCAAATATAAAAAGGTTGATTGGCGGGATATGTTTAGATAACAGTTCTGATTGTCTGATTGATTGATTGATTGATTGATTGGCATTTCATGGCTTTAGCTTTTATTTTCATTATGCGTCATTACTTTTATTTAAAATTATAGTATCTGATTATTTTGGTTTATGAGTGATATTTTTTCTCTCCCTTTGTATAATTTAACACCATGCAATTAAGATGCATGGAGAAGTGGAGGAATAGCTCCACGCATTTATACGCTCTGGATAGGTGGAAGTGAGTAGTTAGCTTCAGGCCCTGGCTGCTTTAGCCTTGGAGAAAGTCTCCTGATACCCAATGGATAGGGCCTCACATCTGGTCTGGATGCTGACGAGAAGAGTATCGAACCTTAATTTCCCGGTCGTCTCGCCCGTAGCGTAGTCACTCTGTATTCACTGAGCTGTCCGGATTATTACAAAGCGTAAAAGACTTTGTAATTAAATTAAACCAAATATACACATGTAAAGCCACTGACATGGCGTGATTTGTGGGAGGGTGGTGAGGGGGGTGGAGCGGAGATTTTGGAAAGATACTTTATTGGTAGGTGGTACTTCCTGAGGACAGGTTCGTGTTTATGTTCCTTGCAAAGTAGTCTTATAGTTCTGCGTGAGATTCTAGCATTAAAAATGTAAGTAAAAACAAACTCTTTTCTGTAGTACTTACTTCTCCATCAATAAACATTACTGACTTAAAACTCAACTGGAATTTTAGAACATATGTTTCATTACGTAATGTATTATGTAATTTACTGACACGTGATTAGAACCGAACGTTAGCTTCTCGTGATCTGTGTAAGCGTCCTGTATCAAGCATATGGGTGATGCTTTGTTTCATAGAAGTGTCAACATGAATATAAATTGCAGTATGTTAACCGTTTAAAGCCTAGGGGATACTTTACGTAGCACCAGGTTTAACATTAAAAAATTCTACATTGTACTGACATTGCGTTTATTTGTTCTATGTGGATCTCAGATCAAACAGCAACTTTTGCCTTATACATCATTGAGTGAATGGTTTTTATAACCGAGGTCAAGAGTGTTTACTGCGCGGTACGCGCTGAGTCCTTATATAAAACAGATTACGTTCCATCTTTAAACGGTTAATAGTTGGTAGGGATATGGGCGGCAGCTTACATGGCGTGATTCAAGATAGAGGGACTGGGGGAAACTAAAAACAAATCAGGAAACATTCCTGGAACATAACACTTCTGGCACATTCGCTCTGTAATTGCCCCTAGATTTTAGATTCGTGAATAATTGAAAAAAAAAACACTGCAAACACGGGTATTTTAAATGTGCCATTGTACGTTTACACAGCACACCACAAGATTTTCCGTCTCACATCGATAATAATCGATATCGTTAATGTCGTGATATCGTAAGCGGGGAGATATACTTGTACAGTCGATCGTGCTCGATTGTTACTTTCGGTCTTGAACTGTTCAGCCTCAGCTCATACCCCACAAAGAGCAGTCTGTGTCAGCTGTGAATAAAAAGAATGACAAGGTTTTATCATAAATGCACGTAGGCCATAATGCAAAGTTCCTGTTGTTCATGTCCGATTGTACCCGAAATCGGAATATGCCAACACATTTCAGTAGAATTACCAAATATGAAGTTCCACGAATAAAAGTACGGTGGTTGTCTTCGCTGTTCCACGCGAACGGACGGACAGACATGACGAGGGTGATTGTCGGTTTTCGCAACTGCTGTACGAACACACCTAAAATTCGACCCATTATCTCCTAGTCCAGATGGAGCCAGATATTGACTGTGACAGGAATGTTTAGTATGACACGAAGAACGGAAATTAGGTATATCAATACTAACATTTACTGACTACAGGTGTGTCAGTGGCATGATAAGATTCTCTGTCATTGCTGAAACGAGGTTTAATGGTGGCCGCACAGTCTAAGGCGTAGGTCTGCGGCCGTTCGCTTGCTGGGACTGGGGGTTCGAATGCCGCCGGGCGCATGGATGTCTGTCTCTTGTGTGTTGTCAGGTAGATGTCTCTGCGACGGGCTGATCCCTCGTCCAGAGGAGTCCTACCGCCTATGTGTGTGTGTCCCTGAGTGTGTTCAAGTGCTACAATAGAGTCATTCATTAGTACCTATCAGTCTTGGCTACACAGTGTACTAATTAATTGAAAGACGTGGAGTCATTTTGGGCTCTGATTCTCCTACATGATGTATGTAAAGATATTTTGGTTGGAAGCAAATTGTTTTTATTGTAGTTTTCCACAATTTTCTTTATTCTTGAGCATTTTTGTTTCTTGGTAGCTGATATTCTTGGTGTCGTTTCCCCTTTCTTGTCGTTTCTTTCTCTCAGACAGATGTATTCCATTGTAAAGAACGTGCTGTTTTAGTTTCATTTAGATGTATGTAATTATTACAGACGTCAGCACAGCTCATCAGTAAAATAAGACAAGGCTATGGGCTGGAGGATTTCAGAGGTTTTATTTCCGGTGGGTGCATAGATTTGTCGCTTCACTGTCATGTTTATAGTTATTCTGGAACCCGTGGAGCCTCCTCTCTAATGGGTACTGAGGCACTTTTCTGGACGTAATGCAAATAGGGTATGAAGCTGACACGGTCGCGATGTTTAGTGAGACTAAGGATGCGTTCCCGTAGTAAGTCGTCGTGGTGTGCTACTAGGGCTCACAGTACCGGTCAAAATGTTAATAGCGGTATTTCGATATTTTTAATTTATGAAACAAACATTTTTTTTCAATGAATTTTGGTGAAAATTAGGTGCAATGACGTAAGGAAAAAAACAAGTAATTACTTGAATTCGTGTTTTAAATCTAACAAGGTTTTCTTGGATTTTTGTAACACAACAATATCGGAAATTATTAACGTGCTATATTTACTTTTTCTTTTGTGTGCAACAAAGTGTCTAGTAAGCCAGACCTGAGTTTCATGACGTTTTCAGGTTTCCATTACATGTGTATTGTGTATAACAATCCTTCAGTTGCAAATTCGGTAATATTAATTATTTATTGTTGTCGATTTTATATCCATTATGTGAATAAATCATAAACAATTATTTTTTAAATTTGTACGGAGAAATCGGTATGTTTATATTAATACCGAAATTTCAAGACCGGAATAAAATGACCGGGACCCCGGTATTCGGGATCACGGTATTGTAAGCCCTATGTGGTGCTTTATCACAGGGACAACTTTACATTTCATTTTTACGAATATATGGAACTGCAGAGCGTATCTCTTATCTCTGGTCTCAGCACGGCAGCTGTCGCAGGATCATGATCGCCTAGGAAGCATGCCTCCACCGGGAGGCGATATAGTATGTATTTCCCGTGCAGTTCAACTTCCTTTTTTCCAAGAACAGTCTCAAAATGCCGACATCCGGTTTCTAAATAGGCCTTGCATCTTCTGAAGATATTTCTCGGCACACGACGGAACGTTTGGTTGAAATACAGGCAGTTTCGGTGTGAGTGTTGCGTGTCTGTTGTTGCAATGCATGTCGATCCTTCACATTAACTCCTATCTTTCAGTGCCAACCGCGGATAATAAACGCACGGATTCAAATCGTGGGATCTCAGAGACCGTAACTGTCTAAAGAATGGTGTCGGAATTAGCAGAACGTAGCGGAAGGAATTTGTTTCTTCGAAAAACACAGGTCCTGTGATTTTGCACGCACTCATTGTACACCGGACCCCGACTTGAAGGTTATATAAAGGAAAATCATGAACTGCATGTGGATTTTCGAAAGACCAGTACATGTAATCTTGACTGTTTACATGCCAATTTAACGTAAACCACAACTCCTTCGACAAAACACGAATTCCCAATCAACAAACCCATTACCTACCGATTCCTGAAGCCGCCTGCAGTACCGGCTTCTTGCTTCCGAGTCTAGCAGAAGGAATTTTTATGCGGCGTGCTTCTAGAAGCTTTGTTGTCCTGTGAACTGAAGATTTACACCCCGCTTCAGTTAACCTTTTAAAGCCTAGCGGTAACTTTACGTACCGCCAGGTTTAACATTAAAAAATTCTACGTGGTGCCCACATTGCGTTTATGTGTTTTGTACGGATCTCAGAACAAACAGAAACTTTTGCCTTATAAAACATTAAGAGACCGGTTTTTATAACCGAAGTGGAGAGTGTTTACAGCGCGGTACGCACTGAGTCCTTATATAAAACGGATACGCTTCGTCTTTAAAGGGTTAAAGCATAAACGTTTTACGTATTTTCTTACTGCCACCACCGAACCTGTCGTTCGAAATTTTTCCACTATTCTGCAGATTGTTCTTTTTAACGGCACTGTCGTCGCAGCATTTTGTTTCATGGCGCATTTTTTTCATGAGTGTTGCAAATTAACTCTGTTTGACAGAAAGCACTTAGAAGACCATCTGAACGACTCTGAGACAACAGATAAGACGTCAGAGCGCCAACGTGATGATGTAATAATGAGCAGACTGGCCTTGCATAATTCCTACGCTTGGCCAAGTGATTAAAGATACACCACGTTAGAAAAAAAGTGGCCCTGTAAGTGCCTGGTTAAGTGTGTTTCGTTGTATGTCACAATCATTTATCGATTATGATAGAATTATTCGTAATTTAACAAAATACACCAAAATTGTTTGTTGTATTTGTTAAATAACATGATAGTAGTAACAGGAAAACTGACTAAAATGAGTGCACTGACAAAGTAAGACTTGTCTGTCAGGTTGATTGATTGGTTCTATTACTGAATGAATGCCTGGCAAATGTGCTGGCAGTGGGTGCCTCAGATGAGCCGTGTGATCACCATGCTGTTGATAAGGGGATCACAGGTCGATCAATGTCTGTCACTGTGCACTGTGTACCAGAGCGTGACACTGTAAGCTCCTTGTGCCATCACGTGTGATATGATGCTGGTATGTCTGTGTTCTTTGTGATCCCATGGCCTGTGCAGGGTTAAGCTGCAAGTTTCATGACTGGGCTGGTTTGTGGTTTTCATTGGTCATGGATTCTTCTCCTGATAGGTGTAACAAAGAAACATGTGGACATGGTGTAGTATGAGGGGAGAGGAAGTAGATGGAGGGAGGGTGATAAAGAGACGTGTTTTATTTAATGATTCTGTCAATTGCTGAGATTATTAGCATCACTGTTATATGAATGAGTATGGAGCATTTGGTGGAATGATACTGATGGGAGACGTTCCACCATTGTGATGGGGACTATGTGGAAAAGTAGCAGGGTAAGAATATGTTTAAACCTAAACTCTTATTAGAAATGAAAATAAAGAACCCAATATACAGGGAGGTCAGTTGGAAACCTGGCCCAGACACATGACAAGCTTAAAGACCTTACATTTCCTCTTATATACATAAGGGGGGGGGCTTTAATATAATTTTGTGGTAAGTGCATCCCTGTCACCACGGCATGGTGCGTCCTCAGGTTGCAGATGGAGGAAAGGCCTCCAGATATGGAGGGTAGCTGCGAATATATTGAATAAGCCGTCGCGGACAACCGACAACGGGTGGTCCTCCAACATGGAGGTTGGGCGGGGCGCTGAAAACTCCTGGCTGTAGAAAGTTACTACATTACAAAACATTTCACAAGGCCTCGAACTTGGACTGATGACGTTATAACCAAGTTCGACTCTCTCTCTCTCTCTCTGTGTGTGCGTGTGTGTGTGTGTGTGTGTGTGTGTGTGTGTGTGTATATATATATAAATACAAAATATGTAGAACTATAAGGCTGTTAAGCTTGCCATGTGTATGGGTTCAGTATCCAACTGAACTCTGTGTATATGTATTGAAAATCTATTTTCTGACTGACCCTCATTTGTTGTTGCAGCAGTCAAGATGAAGACATAAGGGGCACCATGATGCATGGTGCGTCCTATCTCTCACAGCAGCTGTGGTAGTACAAGCAGCCATGATGGAGTCGCATGCCCAGACCATACGTCAGCATGACAGCGAAGTGTACCACCCACCAACACTCGCACTTTTCTTTCATGCATTTCCTCATCTTAACATCACCTGTCATCTTGTCAATGCGACCTTTGACCCTGACAATACTATTTACCTTGAGGTAAGCTCTCAGTAATATAATTCTTTTATCTGACAACTGTCACTAATCGCATCCCATTGGTTTGCCTGACGTATAAGACTTTGATCTACAACAAACAGTGTGTTTGTTGGATGTGATTTATTTCTGCAAGCCACAGGAAAACATATGGCACCTTCTTTAAATGTGGTTCTCTGTTCCCTTTAAACCAGATAATTGCTTGAATCAACCTCACTCACTCACCCACTCACTCAGTGTCTCACATGCAGAAGCAGGATGTTGTGTGACATTGACAGGAGGATACTGGTCAGTCGATACTGTTCCCCATACAGGATGTTCATAATATACTCTGTATGTGTTATAATCTCAACCACTAACTTTTACGTGATACACGTGTTTGTCAGGCTTTTTTTATTGAAATGATTGATGTCTGTTGTTTAAAGCATAAATGTATAAATCACTATATCTGGTATTTATAAGCCTCATCACTACTTTGTGACATGTAAGTCAGTAAGAGATAATGTGTGTGATGTCACATCTTGTCGTTTTTAGAGCCTGAATTTAGGAACTAGGAATAAGTCATTGATTGTTTCTTGCAACATGTTGACTTTATAACATGTCAGTTAAAATATTACAGTGCCTACTTCTTTTTACAATATGTATGTAGTTTACCGAAGATGCATATTGAAGATTAATCATATTACTAGAGGTGTAATTGACTGAACAATATAGCACAACCATCCCTCACTTTACAGATTCTTTTTGTTCAGCATCCTAGTTTTTGCTTTAACATACAATGATAAGTTCACCTTTTTCTTTAACAACTAGTTTCCGATTTTTACAAACAAACAATTGGCCCATAAAGCTGGCCAAGTTAGCGCATTGTACTGGTGCTGTTACAGACTTGGCTTTATGGATTTTCACCTTACAGACAAATTTTGCAGAATGGATCATGTCTGTTAAGCAAGGGATGGTTATTAATTGCTGGTTGTTTTAGAACATATTTTGTTGACTGTCTACAGTCACTGGGAATCTTGGGGTCATTGCCAGCAGCATGGCTCATCCTTACTTTACTTGTGCTGCTTATCTACCTGCTGACGCGATGCTGTGACCGTAAGCCCCGTCCCAAACACAGCATTGTTCTCCTCAAATGGACTCTCGCCATTTTCACCCTTCTTTGCTGGTGAGTATACGTGAAGACTTACATCGGTTTCACATACATTGTGGCTTTAGAAACATAATCTTTCACCATAAGCATGTGTGAGATTATTCATATCTTCAGCAGCCGTAATGGTTGATACATCTTTGGCCACTCTCTTGAAGATGATATAAAGGTTGTGTCATTATTTTTAGCTAGCTTACTGCATGTGAAGGTGCATTTGGCCCTGTGCACATCATGCAGGCATGTGGGGGAGTGGAGATATAGCAGTTCCATGAATTTTTAACCTTGGCAGTAGATGGGGGTGGTTTCATATACTGAAGATATTTTTGTACTAGTAAAATGCTCATTGAAATTTCAGTGGAAAATTTTGATATTTTCAACCTCTAACTACAGTCTCCATGGATAATCCCTGTGTTGATACTGTTATGCAAGGGTTGGTCATTACATTGTGTATGATTTGATAACAAAAGAACTGTGGAACATTTTGAAACAAACCTGATCTGGCACAAAGTGATTATCATCTGTTTCCAGTGCGGAAGTAAATTCTTGGCAGCCACAAATTTAACCTTTTAAAGCCTAGCGGTAACTTTACATATGACCAGGTTTAACATAAAAAATTCTACGTGTTGCACACATTGCATTTATGTGTTTTGTACGGATCTCGGAACAAACAGCAACTTTTGCCTTATAAAGCATTAAGAGAATGGTTTTTATAACCGAAGTGGAGAGTGTTTACAGCGCGGTACACACTGAGTCCTTATATAAAACAGATACGCTTCGTCTTTAAAGGGTTAAAGTTGATTGCGAAGTAGGAACAGTTGTGACATAATAGCTGATAATACGGGACACAGACTTACATCAACAAGGAAGAGAAAAGCTTATCCCGTGACATGAGAAATGCCTTAATTGTGGTGGGGAATATGTGAAAAAGTAATGGGATAGCAGTACAAAAAGAGCTGAGAATAAAGAGCCTAACAAATGTATTGTAAACGTAGAAGCTGACCAATTGTCATATATTACAGCCATCAACAGACACATGAAAATATGATTTCAGTATGTTTACCTGATCAAAAGACAAGAATTCTTTCCCTTATTTATCATCTGAAAGATGGTGGGGTGTGCCTTTTAATTGCACAGAAAGTTAAACATGTTCTGTTCAGGTATTTTCCTGGGAATTGAAGGTTGTGAAGGGAGGTCACATATTATATTGGCTAAGTGTGGTATATGGACATAACACAGTTTTAGCAGCCAGTAATAGTTTGTGTAAGGAGCGAACTTTGTTATTTCAGTGCAATGCATTTATGGATGGCTTGAATGAAAAACAGGTACATTAGTAACAATATGAATACTGTTCCAGTGCGGCTGTTGGTTTTGGACTCTATGGAAATGATGACGTCCACAATGGTCTTGTTCAGTTTGTAGCGGCAACACAGAGCATGGATGATATCATTACTGCAGTAAAAAATCAGGTGAGAAGAATGGCAGAAGAGCTCAATGCCGAAACTTGGTCAGGTGATAGGAGGGCCAGAAACAAATATTTATTTTCAAGCAACTATATGTCGGACATTCATCCTTGTAGTGCCACAGACGATAATAGTGGGTCTGACTAAGAGTGGAAATCAAGAAAAAGTACAGAAGCATTCTGAAAAAGTTGCACACAAGAATCTCTGCTGCATTGTTGTGGGCCTTTTATTGAGATCTGTGGACATATGTTTGAACATCTGCTCTAAACTGGTAAGAAATACAACTTTTTCGGAATGCTTCAGTGCTTCTTCTTGATTTCCACCTTTAGGCAGACCCACCATGATGGTCTGTGGCACTGCAAGGACACATGTCCGACGTATAGTTGCTTGACAGTATATATTTGTTTTGGTCCCTCCTATCACCTCATGAAGTTTTGGCATGGAGTTTTTCCACGTTCTGTATATTATATTTTACATTCTTTTAAATATTGTATGATAGCCTGAGGATAGTAACTTTTGACTGAAACATGTAGCTGTTTTTTTTAATAAACATGTTTGTGTTGGCTGGACTATTTAAAGATTTGTTATTGAATGTTCTGTACCACAATAGGATGAATTTTATCAAATTAGTGATTATTAGCTTCTCAGGAAGGATTCTGTTGTGTGATGATAGGCATTATCATTCTTATTCAGTGTCTTATAACCTTATCTGTTTATGTTTTGTTGCATAACTAAAGAAGTAAAGAAAACAAGTCATTGTGATGCATTCTTGAAGTGTGTTATCACCATGTGTATCTGTCCCTCAGTAACTGATCAGTCTTCATAATGCACTGTATTAACATCATGCTTTGGGACGCCACTTCGCAGTCCCACTTTCTTAAATTCTCTACAGTGAACAATCCAGACTTGGGGTGCGTGTGCAATTAACGAGCATGGAGCACTGATTTAATGTTAAGTCTTTCAGTAAGATGTGAACCATCTTAAGTTATAAATTTGGAGGCCACTGAGTAACTAAGTAAGTAAGTAAGTAAGTAAGTAAGTAAGTAAGTAAGTAAGTAAGTAAGTAACTACCTACCTACCTACCTACCTAACTAACTAACTAACTAACTAACTAACTAACTAACTAACTAACTAACTAACTCCCTGGAGCAGAGCCCTTCTTGGGAAGCCAACAGGTCCTCAGCTAGTCAAGAAACTGCCCGCATTTTATGGAACCCGAAGGATCATTACTGCATTTACAAGAGCCGGCTACCTGTCCCCGTCCTGAGCAGCTCAATCGAGTCCATGCCCCCCATCTCACTGCTTGAAGATCCATTTTAATATTATCCTCCCATCTATGCCTGGGTCTTCCAAATGGTATCTTTCCCTCAGGTCTCCCTACCAAAACCCTGTATGCACTTCTCCTGTCCCCATACATGCTACATGCCCTGCCAATCTCATTCTTCTCGATTTGGTGACCCGAATAATATTTTGTGATGAGTACAGATCATTAAGCTCCTCCTTATGTAGTGTTCTCCCATCCCCTGTCACCTCATCACTCTTAGGCCCCAGTATCCTCCTCAGCGCCCTATTATCAAACACCGTCAGCCTCTGTTCCTCCATCAACACTGATTTGTCATGCTCATGTTGCAGACTGGGACTATCGAGACAACACTGACCCAAAAGGTGGACCCTCTGCTGACAGAACTGGGTGATGTATTTGATGATCCAGTAGCCAACCAAACAGCCCGGGAAATGGTATTTGCTGCCTTGAAAGCTGTAACAGGGAACACAACAACTGCTTTGCATAGTATTCAGGACATCAGTGGGCAGCTTAAAGGTGTCAGTCTACGTGGCATTGTCTCATTTGTGCAGACTGCAGAGGGTATCAGGTGTGCATTGCTGGCTACTTAACTCATTTGTTTATGAGGTATGATATATTACAGGACTGTCATTCTCAGAATAGATCTGGGGCCCATTTTTACATTTGGCTCTGAGGCTAAGGTTGCACAGTCACAATTAGAGAGAAATAATTGTCAAAGATAATAAGCAAATAGAGAACCCTTATTTCCAGTGAATTGTTATCAAGATCATCCTTTCCAGTGTTAGGCTTATTGAGACATGTTACAGGTGATGAAAACAAAATCCTTCTGTCATTTGAACAGGTCTTCCCAAACTTGTTTTCTTTTCATCGGTATCTTCAGGTGTCTTGGGATCCTATCAGAGTGAATCATGCCCATGTGTACTTTACAATTTATTCTGTATTCTGTAGATTCAGTCATTTATGCGATTTGTAATTCTCTAATAATTTTTTAATTTATTTTATTGCCCAAAAGCGTTATCTTTCAATTAGTCCATTTAATTTAAACAATTAAAATACTAAAACAATTTCAAATTTTAGTGCATTGTTGACCTTTCTGATTGTGCTTTTAGTACAGTTATGTAACCTGTCTTTGAAATGCTGTGTTTCATATTTTAACAGCTACTTTCCATTTACGTAGCAAGTTTTATTAGGGACTGTGGGTGATGAATATATGAAAATAGCTTTCAAAGTAGGCACTGCAGAACAATACCAAAGTTTCTGCTGTGTTTGTAAGTGAAGCCACATGCTATGTTTTGTACATACGGTAGTAGAATTGTTATACACGCAGTTTTTGTGGCACTTACTTCATGCGCTGTTGCATTTTGAACAAAGCCAGGGCTTGAATAATTGTTCCAAGTTCTACTTGCAAAATTAAAAATTAATTTATCAAACCCCTAACCTTTAAAAACAAAATTGTTTATTAGTGTTACTATAATAACATAGTATTAGTTTTTAACCTGTCAACAGTGAGGAAAAGAAAGTAACTGCCCATGGCAGGACACATATACACAAGAGCACTTTGCTCTAAATATAGTAAGAAACAAATGGAATAAGCATTAAAATGAACTGTCAGTACAGTCCGCTTGGCTGAAGTCATTAACACTAAGCTGGTTATGTATCCATTTCTGATTTGCAGAATACTTCGCACATTATGTAACATGCCATGTTTAATTGCCTACTATTACTGTAGACTTACAGACATTATAACAGAGGAAGTGACTTTATAGGATGGTACATATAGTGGACCTGGTCTATTTTTGGATTAGTGAACATGGATATTGAATTGCATTGGGTGGCTGACCAGGTGGTGCTGAACTGTGAGAATTTATATACATAGTGTAAAGATGTAAATCTGCTGTCACATTAGATCTTATTTTTATGATTTCATAACGCACACATTAACTTTCTTGTTTACTTTTTGTGTTCTTTTTAATGCTCCAGTCACACTATTTTGAATCCGCTGACCTTAGGGCTGACTTAAAAAGGGGCTTAGATCAGTGCAGTCATTGATATTCATATTTTTTTCTTTCAGGTGGCCTGTGACAATGGCAATACTGAGCATCTTGCTTGTGTTTTGTGTGGTGTTGCTGTTTGGTGTGGCACGTCATTCTCGATGTGCTCTTATCACGTAAGTGCTTGTAGATCTTATGTACTTCATCGGGTAATATGTGTCTCAATTCATGAAGTATACAGAGTGGCACAGAAGTCACGTGATACAGGAGGCAACATGTTAAACACTAAGTGTCTAGTGACTTTTTTCCATCCTGTATGCTTGTTTTACACAGTGCTGTTTGTCATCATAAGATGTTTCATTACCCAATTCTGCCAAAAAAAGATTGTTGTTGTTGTTGTTGTTGTTGTTGCTGCTGCTGCTGCTGCTGCTGGTGCTGGTGCTGCTGCTGTTGCTGCTGCTGCTGCTACTACTACTGGTGCTGCTGTTTTTGTTGTTGCTGCTGCTGTTGTTGTTGTCGTCGTTGTTGTTGTATAGCAAACATTTATCTCAATTGTTTGATGTAGCTTAATTTGCCTTTACTCAGGATCCTGATAAGTTATTAATAACCTTGGTTCTCTCTCAGAGAAAATTAGGGATACTCAAGACACTGAAGGGATAGTGAATATATGCAATGGCTTAAGGTATTTGTATAAACTATATAAAGAAACATGAAGTTGTCCTTGTGTGTGGGTTATACAGGGAGTGGAGGTTAGTGGCTTGCTTCATGCTGTACCTACCTGTAGTACTCATTGCACAGGAGGCTGCTGGGACCCCAGAAGCGATTTGGACATGATGTCAGAGGGCTTTAATGTAGTAGTATTGTTTAATTCGTAAATTTGTGATCCATGATGTAACATCAAATAATGGCATGCTGTATCAAACTTATTACGTGTTTATTAGACAGTATATGAAGATTTGTTAAAATTGGTACATTATTACATGAGATATGAGATTCTCACACATTCCTACCAATCACCTGGCAAGAGTAGTGTTTCACTGGTGCATATTGAATACCATTTCCCTGGCTTGTTCATGGAAAACTGTGCACATACTTATTGTCCTGCCATTTTTGAAGCCCAGTAAACAAGATTATTTGTATAAACATCACAAATATTATCAGTAAAACACTTTAAATTGCCTAAGAATATTAACACATTGAGATAGTCTGCACACCAACAAGAGTTGTATCTGACTGTTGCTGATTGGTTTCACAAGGTCCATGTGTATGTAACATTTGTCATTGCACATGAAGTCTCCACCCACCTTTGGTGTTTATTGTGATTACTCATTTTATCACTGAATGACTTCAAACTTTAACACGTTCACAAACCCTACTTATACATAGTGAATCCAGTACTTTGTTTCAAACATTGTGGTGCTCTTGATGTCTGATTTCAGATTCTCAGTGTTTGGACTGTTTGCTGTCATTATCTCATGGCTCTTATCCTCTTTGTATCTTGCCACAGCTGTGGTGAGTACTTAATTATTACTGTTCCAAAATGAATGAATGGATGTGTGATTTGAGGTTTGTAAGATGGTGTTGCTGAAGGTGCAAGTCTTCTGGGATGTTCACTTTTTTGACTGGTAAATAGTTACCTACATTTAGAAGGCATTATGTTCCTCTGAAACATTAGTAAATATTTACAGAGTGACATTGTGTAGCATCCCAGAAGACTTGAATCTTCAGTTCAAGGAATGCCAATTGTAGTTTGTCGTTCATGTTCATAATCTGTCATCAGAATTTTGTGGATTTCACATAAGACTTATAACAGAGATGTGAACAACACATTGTGAATTAAAAGTATGTGGCTTTGAAATGGAAGATCTATAATACTGTATTTACCCACATGCAAGATGACTCTAATGTAAGATAACCCCACAAATAAAACACATCTGCCAAGGGAAAATGTATTTATCCAAATCTAAGACAACCCCCCAAAAATAAAATGTCAGCAAAAAAAATTTTACTGTTGATTTCATACACTTGATACACAGAGCATTTGAGCTTCTATTGACCTTTACCAATCAGTGTTACTGTCTCCATCTTCAGAGTCAGTATGTTTATCTTCCTCACACTCACTCCTAACATTCCCATCCTCTTCACCGTCATTCTGAATGCAAGATATCATCTTAAGTCCCTTCCTTGGCATCAGATATGTAGCACTTTTTAAAACCCTTCACAATCGCTTCTGGTGAGATATACTGCCATGCCATTATGATCCACACTGACTCAATAATACATTTATATTGCTTGGTTTATAAACTTACTTGAACCCATGAAGATTCACAGTTTTTGTGTTGTGTTTGTGGTCTGATCAGTCAGAGTTTCCTGACTGTTTTTACAGTTTTTAATTTGTGGGTTGGTCCAGATTTTATTTTTGAGTCTGCCAGTTAATTTTTCATTTTTCAATAGCCATTTTCCTATAACTACATTTGGACTAGATCTGTTTTCAGACGGGTTGGTTTGGCTCCACATGGACCAGTTCAGTGTTCATATGCAAATTAAAGATGACCTCACATATTTAAGCACCAAATTTCGGGAAAAACCCTCATCTTTCATTACAGTAAACGCAGTAGTACTGTTATTATTCCTGATGTCACCAAGAACAGAACTTAGAATGCAAACTTAAATGAGTCCTATATCATACATGTCCATTCCTTAACAAACACTATAAGTTGTGAAATGCTGGTGTAGAAAATTGAAAGCTCAAGTTATATGAACACCTTAAATTGTGATACTTTGACTTGTGATTGCTTTATTGGTTGTTTCCTACAGTGTATGAGATATTTGCAAAATGTGAGCTTTTTACAGTAGTGGTAATGAATGTCTCTGTCATATGGGATCTGATACGTTGTGCAATATACACACACACACCAAGCTACATGGTGTCACATTCTAGAAACCCGAAATATTCTGTGGATGGTCTGTTTGGTTTGTCCTGACATGATTCATGTTATGTTCTTTTCAGGCCTTGGGTGATCTCTGTATAGCTCCTGATGCATTTCTGGAGCGAGAAGTGGTTACAACACCAAAAGCAGATATTTTGAGCTATTACATACGATGTGACCAGTCACGGAACAACCCATTCTTCCAGCGCCTGCTGCAGGGCCAGCAAGCTGTGAAGGCAATGAGCTCGAATCTTGTGACAGTTGCTCGTATTGCAAAAGAGTTGTATAAGCCTACTGAGCTACATCCCAAGTTGGATGTTCTTACAACAGATATCAATCAGGTGGACAACTTGGCATCTGGTCTTTCAACACTTTTGGACTGCAAGAGTCTGCACCGCCAGTATCTGAATGCCACACACAGTGTTTGTGACCTTGGCCTGTAAGATTTCATAATTTGTACTACCAGTAATACCAGATCCCTGAAGCTGCCACTCATATTCAGTCAGAAGAATACCAAGGTAGTTATTAATCCCCATCAACACAACTGTTTGTTATGTATTGTCAGATGAGTTACACAGCGACTTGTTTGAGCCAGTAAGTGGTCATATTCAGGTCATTAAAGTACATAAAGTTAAAATTACAGGTGCAACTTAATTTTTGTGTGGTTACATTGAGATCTGAATCCTTGGGTGTTAACAATACATGTGTCAATATAAAATGTTATAGCCAATGAAACATATGTTAAGTAATTTGAGAGCAAAGTAGTGATGGCAAGTGGGAGGGTGCTCTATTTTGCATTGGCCTTTGTAATTTTAATTTTGTATGCTTTAATGGTCTGAAGATGACCACTTAGCGGTTGAAATATGTAGCCATGTAACTTGCCTGATGAAACATAAAAAAATAGTTTTGTTGATGGTGATTGATAACTGCCTTGTAATAAATACAATGCAGTGGAATGTCCCAGGTGGAAATGAAAAGAATAGTGTAATATCACTGCTATGTCATCTGGGCTTCAAGTTGGCTCTCTTCAGGAAACTCTGATTGGATTTCTCTGAGTGATATGAATTGGTGTTTCTGTGGTAATTTTAAGGGTTCACATGAAGCTGTGTTCTGTGTACAGCAGTTGAGATAGTAGTTCAGCTAGTCAAGAAATGCCTTGAATTCAGGTACTGAGAGTTTCATCCTTGCAAATTCTTAAGGTTACACAGTGGTGCAGTCAAGTTAATATATAATTCATGAGAAGTAAATTAATGTAGTTGGCGCAGATTTGTATATTTATGACTGGTGCATTTACCTATATGTTTTGACTTGAAGTGCCATCATCAGGCAAACAGTTTTCCATGTGAGAAGCTCAAATCTTTCACAGTAATTAACATATGTGTGACCTGTGATGTTTATTAATATGTGTATATTCTTTATATAACTGTACTGCTATTTTAATATTGTGGTTGAAATTATTAACTTTTTTGTAGGCTTTGCAGCTGAATACTTTGCATTGCTCCACTGTCGGTGAGATATACATTAACTTTCTTCTTGTGAATTATATGTATATTTAAGTATAGCACAATGAGATCTGTAAAGTTACATTTTCTTTCTTACATTGACTTCTTGTTGACAGTTATGGGCTCTCCTTTATGCTGGCGGCCAGCGTAGCAGCTGGTTTTTTCTTCACTGTGCTAGTTTGGGTCGATTCCCATACATGGATCTACATAAGGCGGAGGTGAGTGACTGAAACGTATATGCATCTGTTTTGTACTGAGGCACACAGTGGAGTATGTGAATTTGTTAAGTAAACGTGAACAGGCATATGTATCCGCATTCCAGTATTTTATTTTAAATTTTAACCTAATATTAATGTAATAGTAAACACTTTTGACAATGTACAGCAAATGCGGTAACTAAACTTGTCACGCTCATCTGATGATAGTATGACTGTACTAAATAGTGTAGCAGGAAAAGGTGTGAATGAGTAGTAATTGGCTAAAATATACATGAAGTGTCTGACAGGCATGTTATTCAAAGGAATATTGTGATTGTGCATGAATAATGTGCATGTGTATGTATAAAGTAAAAAAAATACGTATATTCAGAAGTGTATCATCATGATGAATAATAAATATTGAATATGTTGTGCTACTTCATGCCATGTTAATAATAATAATAATAACAATAACAACAACAACAACAACAACAACAACAACAACAACAACAACAATAATAATAATAATAATAATAATAATAATAATGGACTACAAAACACAAAGGCAAGATTGGCAGAGTCCTTAAAGAAAAAATGGGAAAACAAAGTAGTGCATGGCCAGTACATTAGAAGCATTGACAAACAGTTCATTAGCAAGGAAGACACGTTCCTCTGGCTGTCAAAGGGAGACCTGAAGGCAGAAACAGAAAGTGAAATAGTGGCAGCACAGGACCAAGCATTACAAACAAAATACCATGCAACAAAAATATTGCAAACAGAAACACACAGTAAATGCAGATTATGTCACCAATTTGAGGAGACAGTAGACCACATTATGTCAGCATGCCCAATATTGACAAAAGAACAATACATCAAGCGACATGGTAGAGTGTGTGCTCAATTACACTTCAACATATGTAAGGAACTATGGGTAAAATTAGACAGTGAACTCTGGTATGAACATGTACCAAAATTAGTAGAAACAAGTCAAGTGGGCAAGGTAACCATATTATGGAATCAACAAGTGCAAACCAACAGAACCATCCCCAACAATAAACCAGACATCATAATCCGGGATAATGAAAAAGGAACATGTATGCTAATTGATGTAGCAATCCCTGGAGACAGGAATGTGATAAAGAAAGAAGCTGAGAAGATTTTAAAATATAAAGACCTTATAATAGAAATCCAGTGCATGTGGGATGTAAAAACAAAGGTGACGCCAGTAATAATAGGGGCAAGTGGAACCATTTCAAAATCCTTCAGAAAATACTTGAGCAGCATAGCAGGAAAGCACGATATTAAGGAATTACAGGAAACAGCTATATTGGGCAGAGCACACATACTGCGGAAAGTACTAATGTAGAAGCACGAAGGAGTTTAATATTGAAGACAGCGTTATATGCATCATTAATAGTATGCACGGAGTAGCTGCGACACTGTATGCCCTAGAAACATGGTTTGTTTCAGGTATATAAGTGTGAATACCCTGCATAAAGGAGATGATGATGATGATGATGATGACGACGACGACGACGACGACGATGATGATAATTCATTTCTTTATTATTAATGTGCTGGCACAACAGCCATAAGGTCGATTACAAATGCAGCACAGGAAACATAAAAAAGTACATAAATACCAAAGAACAAATGAAAACACATAGAAAAGAGATAATAAGAACTCACACTTTAGAAATAACAGAATTAATAATAGCATAGTTGTTAAAATTTTGCTGAAAGAGATTATTTTTCCTAAATATGTTGATGATGATATGGGTTCATCCTGTACTTGAAATTTAATTGGTTTTTAATAAGTGTAACTTTTTCAAAGCTATTAAGGAAATATGACACTTGAGGACAAAATATGGAATGAAGATAGTGTTGTTTGAAATATTTATAACAACTGTCATTTTTAATTGAGTAGATGTGATTATCTCAACAGCCAGCCTCTCTTTCTGTTTGTAATAAATAAAATGTGCTGAAAGTGTTGTCCCATTGCAGTCCAACACAAATGCACTTGTTAACCAAGTTGGTGTAGTGATAGCACTTGTTGCCTTGCATTCAGGCAGTGTCAGTTTCTATCGCAGGAAGGACACTGGTTCTTCTGACAGGTTTTACATGGTTTTCACCCATTCTCCAGGCAAATGCTGGGATTGTACCTTGATTAGAATGTGACTGCTTCCTGTCAAATCCTTTCCAATTCATTTCACCAATCCTACCATCAATGCCATACAGTTTGTGGTATTGACAGCACTATGGTTTAAACCACAAATATATGTGCTATTGGATGCAGTTCAACAGTTCAAAAGTATTTTTCTGGTGAGTATTTGTGTGGTGGAATAATGTACTGTAAGAAGACAATCGGTGAAAGTACTTGTGTATTGCATTGAAGGAATGTGGGTGTATGCAAGCTGCACATAATTACAGCAACTAGGTGGTGGTGTTTTCTTGTATTTGACATAATTAATCACAACATTTGTCATTGTCCAGTTTTATTATTGCATTATTTCACTAAATTCATGAACGTTTTTGATTGAGGATCTTTCCATTTGTATGAAAAACAGAACCCAACAACTCCTGTTTATTGGTTAGAGGAATCTCAGTTCTTTTGGATTTATTAGAACTTTTGTGCCATAAATACACCAAACATTTGTTATTGGTTTCATCTCATATTGAGAGCGTGCTTAGTCAGCGTGTCAGTTACAGGAGGGTATAAGTTTAACCTCAACGTTAAATCTGGAAGATTCAAGTTGTCTGGTTGTGGTGTGGTGTTGTTACTGGGTTTGTGCTTTCTGCTGTTTCAAAGGAATGTAGTTCCTTTGAAATGTTGGGAAATGCTAATCTAACAACACAACATCATGTGCTAGAAGACCTGAATGCTCAATAAACCCGCTGTGGAAACCTCAAATCTTGCACATTGCATTATCTTACTGTCTGTGGTGAAAAAGGAAAGCTGAATATATATAAATGCATTTAAATAGTCCACATTTCTGTATGAGTATCAAGTTTATTTTTGAGAATTCCATCCAATGGATGTGTCATTCTGTTGTTCATTTATGAGTACTTATAAATTTCTCCTGTGCAATGATATTTTTTCATGCGGAATACCTACATCCTAAATATTTTGGATAAACCTAGTAGTACTTGAACTTTGTGTTATTTGCACCATGCATTTTTGTCATGACATAATATACACGAACAAATGCACTATTGGAACAGTATATATTGAAAAGTATACACAACCCTACATATGTTTCAACAAGAAAATTGTCATCATGAGGGGGTCATTCATAGATGTATAAGTCCACTTAGATGTCCATATGTTAAGGCCACACATTAAAATTTTTAAACTCACAGTATCTTGTCACTGTCCACACAAGTCCTTAAAAATGGTTGTTAAAATGAACAACATATGAGTCCTTAAAAATGGTTGTTAAAATGAACAACGTATGAGTCCTTAAGAATGGTTGTTAAAATGAACAACATACGAGTCCTTAAAAATGGTTGTTAAAATGAACACAAAGTTAAAAGTCTGGAGATGGCACTTTCTTGTGCAACACTTGTCCAGATTTTCATGTACATATTTTGGTCTGTGATTTCACTTGGACCAAAATATGTACATGAAAATTTGGAAAAGTGCTGCACAAGAAAGTGGCATCTCCAGGTTTCAACTGTGTGTTCATTTTAACAACCACTTTTAAGGACTTGTATGTTGTTCATTTTAACAACTGTTTTTAAGGATTCATGTATACAGTGGCAAGATCCTGTGAGTTATAAGTGACCCCCGATGATGACGATTTTCTCGTGAAAACATGTGTAGGGGTGTGTATGCTTTTCAATATATCCTGTTCCAATAGTGCTTTAGTTGGTGTTTATTAGTTCATTAGTAGTACTTGGTTTTTGGTCTATGTCCATTTTCTAGTATTCTGAATGGAACAAAATGTTTTTGAAACATGCATTTTCTCAAATGTATTCAGCTCAGACTACTTAACAGAAACCAAGGAATTCTAACCATAATATTCCACTGTCAGAACATTTAGAACTGATTCTCGACTATATTTCCACCTTCTTATTTTGTAGGCTTTTTCAGTAGAGGTAGACTTGTGAGATGCAAGTATAACATTAATTTTCAGTTTGGCTTTGTTGTGTATGTATAAGGAGTGGTTGTTACTTTTTGTTATTGTGGTAAAGAGCAGATCATCTGTGCAATGCTACTTTCTGCTGGATGTCTTGTAAACACAGAATGAGGAGATAGTTATTTGAACTTTTACCATTATCGCTGATGGTTCTATGGTATTTTGTTGTAGAACTCTTGTAAAATGATGAAGTGCTTTGATCCATTCCTGCTTTAAATGTAAGGCTGTTCAAGAGCAGAATGCATCCTTTCCAAACTTCTGAAAAACTGGTCCATACCTAGTTAAAAGGTGACAGTTTAATTCTAACTTCAGTAAGAAATTGTGATGATAAATACTGTGAAATGCACTGGCTAACATTTGAAAAGATCATAGCCGTGTGAAATGATTGAACTGCAACTAGTGTGTGAATTCATCATTAAATTACATTGAGGAGGATATGAACAGGGCATATATAGCATGCATGAGGGAAATGAATGCACATGACAAAATTTTAATGAGAAAATCAATGAGGAGACATGGGTGTGAGGTCTTGTGAACACAGTACTAGATCTTCAGCTGGAAATTCCTTGGCCAACTGAATAGGTGTCAGTATTTGAAGAAGGACCTCTTGGAGTCTGTCAGTTACATAGTTACTTGGGGAAGAATATGTGATAGCCTGGTGTGCAAATTTGATATTATACAGTGTATAATTAACTCTCCAACACCGTAGAACTTAAAATTGGGAAAATTGCATTCATGTACGGATATTTTGATGTATGTGTATAACCATGTTCTAAAAAATAAATGTTATAGATCGATGGAAATTATTGGGTGTTCTAGGTCTTACATTTTCAGCCTTTGTAAAGGTTTCTAGTGCATAACTTGGCTCTTACTATGTAAGAATAGTGAGATTGGAGGAAACTGATCGCTTTCTTGTAGGATGTTACCTTATGCATCAAATTGAGAGAGTCATTTGGCATTGCTACCTGTATTTGTCACCTGTAAAGCACAGGTAAATGCTTCACTTTTATGTTTTCTCTTTTTTTATGTAAGATTATAATATTACCAAATCACCCATTCTCATTCAGTCATTCTAGTCCTTAGATCTGTAATGTGAGATCCAATGCACACCAGTTATTTGAGCTTGCACACATTTGTAACACACCGAGACATATTTCACGCTATGGTGTTTTTATGTAGTTTCTGTGTTTACAAGAAATGATTTGTAGCAATATGTAGATTCCTTTTATAATAGCACAACCTTCATTATGACCAAAGACCTCACAGTTATCTCTTTCTCTATAAACTTACGGCCTAGGGGAATTTTGAAGAGGGATAAATTCTTGTAGTAAAAAACAACATAAAGTTTGGTAATATACATGAAAGAAGCCTGTAAGAGACTGCAAAGCATTTATTGCACCATCACAGTATTTTTGACATATTTGTAACTGTAATATCTCCACCATATAAGGCTTTTTGTGTGCCCATGTGTGTTAGTCAGATTGACCATATATACAACTCATATAGCCCCTTGAAATAGCTTTTCCTATGAAGTTCTTTGAAGGGTAGTATGAGTTAGGTGTCTTTGAATTGGTAATTCTGTACATGGCTTATTCTCAGTGTCAACTATGAAGCAAAGTCAGAAGCACGGCTGATCGTTTGCGCCTTCTTTTATTGTGCATGGGAAAGTAATATGATCATGATAATGACGATGACAATGACACTGATGATGAAAGTAGCAACATCAATAATAACAGCAGTTGTTATTCATAATCATAGTAATGTCTTAATGCAGCAGCAACTTGAAACATTTAAATCATGAGGGATTTGCAGATTTTAACTTGAGATTTAAATTTAGTTCTTTATTGACCAATATTTTAAACAAGTAAAATGCTCGGTATTTTTGGTTTAAAATTGCTTGTTTTTTGTGAGAAACACTATTGTTCAGTGTGCTGTGAGTAGCATAGACGTACAGCCCATAAATATGCATTCAGACTACATACCTTGTTCCCCATTTCAGGGTATAAAATTAAGTAGGGAAATTTACACCAGTTGGTATCCTGCCAGACACTGACACCTGTTGGTGTGTGTGTTGCAGGCGTGACTACCTGCAGGTGGACGAGCAGGATCCGTTTCTGCCTCCGACGGCCGCATCTCAGGCCATCGCCGCGCGGACACTGCGCAGCCAAGGGTTGTATGGCAGCACAGACTACTTCTGGCAACATCACCACTCCCCTCACCACCACCACCACCACACCCCCCCATCCACGCCGCCCTACCCTGGAACACTGTACGTCGCATGGTTAAGTTGAGCGCCTGTTGTTTGTATTTGTAGTTGTAGCATTTGCATGTGTACTTATTGCGCCTGCTGCTATATCTTGTCACCCACCAATCATCCAGTTGACAAACTCTATGCACACAATATTTTAATATGAAGTTCATTTTTAAAGAAGCCACCTGGGGGTACAACATGTTTTCATGTCTACCTGAAGGAAATGAGGTGGTAGTTGTGCACATTGAATACTGTGCCTTACACTTATTCACTAGTCAAAAGTGATCAACTATTCATATATCTGGAGAGGTTGGACAGGGGGAGATATCTGTGTCATTGAAGGAAGAGGACAGGTTGGCAAAACAGAACCAAGTAATATGTTAAGGAGTTTCTTTTATCAATCAGTCAGACAGACTTTTAGTGTGCAGTTATGTTGGCCATCATCTGTGTTCTACAGAGCATTAAATATATGCAACATGTCAGGAGCTGGCTTTATTTGCATCTGCAGACACTTTTTTGTCATGCAGATGTGTATTGTTGTGATTGGTTTCATAGTTTTGATCATGGTGGCAGGAATCCTTTCAGTACTAAATGTCTGTATGTTGACCACAGTGTAGTATGTAATGAGGTCTGTATACATTCATGCACTGTCACTGATATGAAAAATATCAAAATAATATTGTAGTTATGGCTGTGACAATCACAAGACAGAAAAGGGTAGATCAGACTCCCGCAACATCATGTATGTCATGCACGTGTTTCAGACAAGAGGTGATGCCCAACATAATTGTGGTGTTATGAATCAACTGCTGTCAAAAATGCTTGCAGAATTATTAGTTTGGCACATTGTCACAATGACGTGTGATTTTTAAACATTTTCATTTGACATCATTTGTCCCTCAATTTGATATTTCAGATTTTATTTTAGAATGTGTTCTAAAGTAGCTTGTATACCTATTCTCTGGACAGATTGTTATTACTTTACAACAAAAAATGAAACCACTACATACCTTTATTTCTTAATTTTTTGTGCAGTGTTTATTGTCAGTTAATATCTAAGAATCAGGTTGCATTTAATGTAATGCCTCTTCATACACTATACTTGGTACTGTATTTTTCTTTGCTGTTGTCTAAAGCAGATTCTAGGGTCCTACATAAACACTTTTCTTCTGCACAAATAGCTTTGATGGAAAACTTGCATTTAGGCCTATCAGGGGCAACAAACAATTCCAGAACACACATGCATATAGTGCCACACAAAGTATAATTATTATATTCAGAATTACACATTCTGCTCTCTTATGGGACATACCTTGACTACCAGCCACTAAACTCGGCCTGTGGGGTTCTTCTAAATTTGAGTTTCGGCCAATAGGATTATTTTGGTACAGGAAACGGGAGCTTTACTTTGAGATTGCGACTGGCGTTAACGGACTCTGCTTTTGGATGCTGGGGAGGACATTTCGCAAGTTTGGTGTGATACAGTTTTGGACAGTTGGTCGAAAAAATTGTGAAATTAAGATTGGAATAGGACAGTTATTCCAGGTGTCGTGATCATTTCAGTGGTTGTAATCTTCTTAATGTAATACTACAAGGTGTAACCATTCAAATAAATCATAAACGTTAAGTGTAAATTGTTGAATGAGTTGGATAGCGGACACTGCAGGGACCTCCCGCGTAAGTTACCCTGAGAACTGTTATCATGATCACTAGATAACCAGGACAATAACAATACCAATAACTGTAGTGGACGGTATCACCACTGTAGTGACAATAGAGCCCTTGACACTGGTGGGTCAGTAATAGGTGCTTACCAACTCGTGCATTCTTGCAGGAAATATGTGAGTAACCAAGCTTTTGTTTTGCCATTGACTGTACTACAGTTCAAACACATCACCATTAATTTCTTTACATGAATTTTTGATTTTACCAGTTTGTTGCTGTGTAACAAGCATATTAGGAAAGGGGTTTGAAACATTTGAATACATTGCGAGAAGTGGATCTGAATGTTATTTTGAGCTATCAGTGCCCCACAGTGTTATATGTATGTGCTCTGATCCATTTCCAAGTGTTTAAATTGTCTACATATTAACACTTTAAACACGAAGTGTATCTGTTTTATATAAGGGCTCAGTGCATACCGCGCTGTAAACACTCTCCACTTCGGTTATAAAAACCAGTCTCTCAGTGTTTTATAAGGCAAATTTGCTGTTGGTTCTGAGATCCGTACAAAACACATAAACGCAATGTGGGCACCACGTAGAATTTTTTAATGTTAAGCCTGGTCATATGTAAAGTTACCGCTAGGCTCTAAAAGGTTAATAGTGAATTCTTGTATCATAACCCCTCTATTTCTACTACAGGAAGTCATGATGGGTCATGCTGTTTGACCATTTGCATGGCATTGGAATTCCTGTCTATTATTTTTGCAATATTCTGAACATTAGTACCTTTCCACTAGACTACATGGCATCCCATCTTTGAAGACTGCAATTGTTATACGTATGGTGAGGTGTTTTGCAAGCACACACTCACACAGAGAGTCCAGTGCTCGTCCTGTAAAGTCAGCCCATAACACACACATTCACTTCACGGAAGTACTTCCTGTAGAACTCACTATATTCCATAGGACTGGATGGTAGCAACTAGTCTTGTAGAAGTGCAAATCTTTGACTGCATGGCATGTAGCAGTGTGTTGCTTCCTGTGTTGGTCTGAGATTTGAATTTAAGCCTAATACTGTCACATACCAACATACGCTGCAGTTTTAAGCTGGGCTAGGTGTCTGTATCAAGCGGCTGGGTATAAGCTGGGCAACTGTGGTTTATGCCTTAGCAGGTGACAAAATTATTCTTTTTTCCACCACATATAAACCAGTCAATCCAGTACATACCAGGGGCTCTTTCTGCTGATCATATATGCTAGTGTTTTATGATGCTGAGACAGGGGACCTTAGGAAGAAACATTAACGAGGATCTAGGGAAGGCAGGTTGTGGAATTAGAAATGGGTGGACCTGGCTTAGGATCATGTGTGTTTGTATTCTGTAGTTAATTTAATGTCATCTCCAGTAACCCAGATTTGATAGTATCAAATGAACAGATAGCAGGGGCTAACATTTAACAGAAAAGTAAGAAAATGTTGTCCCATTGAGTGCACATCCCTTTTGTCCAAAGGTGAAAACATTGTCCCACTGTGGCTATTCAAATTAAATAGTGCTTTGGCTGCAGCAGAAACCTGGCATTTAAAAGGCTGTACACTAAATGTTAATAAGTTTGATAGAAAGGAGCTGTGGCCCATTTTAAGATAATTTACAAGCATTATTTTCTCAGATAGTGGTGGAAAACTCCAAAACACTTCAGTCACTGTTGTTGATTATTGAGCTGTGATTCAAATTGAGGATGTCCTGAGTGCCAGGTTTCAGCACTTCAGTGAACTTGCTAAACAGGATTATCTCCAATTGTTATAAGTTTAATTTTGGATATTGCACATGCTTGATATTCATACATTTCTTGAGCTTTTACTTTAAAATCATTATGTTTCAAAATGATATAACAGTAGAAGATTCAAAGTACCCAGTGAAACTTGCATGTGAGAAAGTTACAGTTGTAGTCTCCTTGCCAGATTTCTTCAACACTGTGCTTAAATCATGAGAAAATTAGGAAACTGAAATTATTGATCAGTTAGGAGGTATCCTGGAAAACTGTGTGTAGTTGCAAGGTTTTGTTAAATTGGCAGTTTAAGTGTTTGTCTCTTTCGCCCCATACTGTTTATATATATTTTTTCCCCGACAACATTTTGTTGTGTGTATGTACCTTCATTTTCAGATATTATTTTGTTCAGTGTTCAAGTTAATTTGGAGAATTACTACTGTACTGCTGCATGATGCATTTATAATAGGTAGGCTTAGAATTATGTGCATATTGCATATGTAAAATAAAACTTTATTTGAACTTTCACTTAGGTCCAGTCCTATAAATAATGAAATATGGATTTCATTATTTATAGGATTGGCCCTAAGTGAGAGTTTAAATGTAGTTTTATTTTATACATGTGATATGCAAAGTGCATATAATCGGGAGCCTAGTAATAGTCATTCCAGTTTCAGTGACTCTCAAAGCATGTTGCACATATGCCACCACTTCCTTTGTTATAGGCACCACGTGTTGTGTGTTACAGACGGTAAATAATAAACACTGTATTTATAACTCTGTCATATGCCTGCCTGAATGTCATAAATCAGGGGCTGACATACTCTGACAGGACTATTTATCTGTGGTCCAGCTACAATTTAGAGAATATGTTGAGTGGCCCTTTTCTTGTCATCCATCTATTCAATGGCAAAGTACATGACTGGCAGAACAAATCATTGTTTAAGATTAACATTCTACAGATTTGCATAGCATGAGGCTGGGAAGATGCTGACACACATAGATGGGTTCCAGCCATTGATACATGGCAAATTATTGTCAGTTTTCGTATACAGTATACATGCTGTTGTTTTCTATCATTCTTGTGATATTTTTGTCTTGCATTTCAGGATATGAAAGTGTATATTTTTATGCGTGCTGTTTTTACCTGTTTGCAATACTTTTGGAATGCTGGATGCCTGTCTACTCGGTGATGTTGGGTACATTTAAGGCTGTGAAAAGTCACCCAATAAAAACATAAATAATTTTCTTTTTGTGATATATTTGATGCATTCATTTTGAAATGTTTTGCGTAATTTCACATAGGAATTTTCAAAGGACTCTATCAAGTGTGAGTTATTTTTGGTCTCATTTAAATAAGTAAATTATGGATGAGAGTTAACTGTGTAATGTGTAATTACATGTAATTGGATTGATTGATAGATTGACTGAGTATTTCCACATTCTTTTGTTACAGTTATGCATAATGAGTATTTGTATGTTGTACTTTCTAAGGCCAGCATTTTGTGAGTTGCACCAAAGTCAGCATGTCTGAAGAAAGGTTAAACTGTTCAGCATGTCTGTCTTTTGATACCTTGCATGATATTATTTTTTTATTGCATGGTTCTGTTTACCCTCCTGTCCATCCTACTAGTGCCTTTTCCTGCACCACAACCATCACCACCAGCACCACCACCTCTTCTGTCTACTCTCGTTAACTATTTTCATGTTAACTTGTTAACTTCAAATGCAAGGAACAGTGTAACACAGTCCATTTAGTTTTTTTGCTCACTCTTGTTTATTATTTCTTGCTTGTTTACATCATATCATATTCTAGTCTCAGAAAATTGTGGCTTATCTGCAGCATGCTTTCATCAACATAAACAATCTGCAGATGTATCTCTGAGGTATGCAGTCCTTGCTGAGTAACCTGTGTCTGTTGAATCACTTGCTGGTATATAACCTTTATTGTCCATGTGAGTTTCTACAATTTTGCATAAATTTACAGGACGTCATTAGCAAGTACAAACAAGGTCTCTTGGTCTGTGGTGGGGATTTTAAAGGCAGCTCTTTTTTTTTTTTAAATAAGGTATTTGAAGAATTGTAATAGTGTTGCAGGACAGGTCCAGCAGTCTGTATATCATCTGGTGCTCGTGGCAGTTAGAAGTTAAATAAACTTTACCACTTTGTTGTATCTTTACATTTTCACATTTCACTATGTAGATCATTGTCATTTTGTTTTACCATGCATTTGGGGGAAAGTAAAAAGTAAAGGCAATTTCATTTTACCGTAGTAGTGGTGCTGGCAGCAGTGAAGATGTCGAGTATTAGTGATTAACCTTTTGAAGAGTAAAGTGGACCTATATTGTACATAAAGATCAGATCCTACCTCACAAAGCATACAGTGTGCTTCCGTTAGACAGACGAGTCTGTGAATGCTGTGTAGGAAAATAATGGCTGTTTATTATAATAATCATACAGAACACACAAATATACTGTGTGGACAAATTCCATAGGTTTTAGTATCAAATGTGGTACATACAGTAACCATTGGACTTTAAAACAGTTAACCTGCTTTCATTTGCATTTAATTTGTGTGCATTGTCTTTTGAATATTGGTAATGTATTGGTATGTTTAACATGGCTGCTGAATTAGTAGAATATACTTACAGTCTATGTCTTGATTTTAGTGTTTAGGGAAAACTAGTGACATTTATGACACAGTTCATTAAGTGCTTAAATGACAGGAAAGTTTACGGTTGCGGGATGGTTGAAATAAGAACAGAGGAGTGTTGTTGATTATGCAAGTTCTGAGCAGACATTGACTGAGGTATTGTTAGGAACCAGAGAAATTAGCATGTCTGGGACAACTGGATAATTAGCACTGGTGAAATCACAACTGAAATGATCATCTCTCAACACAAATAAGCAGAGCACAAATGGCCTAAAATGTAAACAAAAACATTTTGTTGTGATAAAAGCAGAAAATCTTGAACTGTTGGGCCAAATGCATGGAAGGCAGTGTGATTTTAGTGGTTCACTATGAAAATCAGGTACGTGTAACTGTCCTATGATTACCACCTCAAACCTGATAATAACATTTCCTTTAATTTTTAACTTATTTTCATATATATTGTTACATGGACTCCTATTTGGCATTGACGTGCAAACAGTCACTGATAATGTCACTGACTTGTGTGACTGAAGAGTGGGCCTCATTCCAGGAGAAATAGATGCATTATCTTTATACAGATCAGTGCATTTTTAAACATGTCAGATTTGTTTTTAAGGTGAGTTAGGGTAAGCCTCTTGGCAGTGACAAGTGTAGAAGCATGAAAAGACAAAAAAATATGCAGGAAAATGGGAAAAAGGTGACTTTTTTTCCCACACAGTGAATTTTACTAATTGGAGGCAGTGTTAGATGTAGGTTATGTTAATAATATTAAATGTAAGTTAAGATAATAAGAATTCAAGAAACATTTCATCCTGTTCATCCTGAAATTCTGTTCTGTGACAATTTAATTTTTTTATATGTCCTTGAGGCCAGTTTTCATGATGAACCTTTGCTTTATCAGGTAATGATTATGTACTGAAATTCAAGGTATCAGTGCACAATCTGCTGGCTGGTTTAATATACCATATGTAGATCTTGCAGTCATATTCAGAGTGCTCATGCACAGTGACCACAAGTTTAGAAAGAATATTTTTATGCCACAAACATCTTTTACTTTTTAATCTGTATTTAGGTGCATTTATAAACAGATGATGAATTGTTGAATCATATATCCATTCACACTGTTCCTTGTAGAGATGTGTTATTTATGAAGGGAACATAGCCTTAATGACAGTGTCATGATCTTATTTATTCAAAAATTAGTTATTATGAAAAAGACAGTTTAAAAAATTATGTTAAAGCTTTGCGGGTAAATTGGAGGATGCTGAATATCAGAATTGAGTAAGAAGAAGCTATCTAAATAGCATATATTATCTGAGACAAAAATAAACAGTGTTATCTGATTGCCTTTACAAGTGCAATCCATTAGATTTCTCTGTCTATACCTTGGGAACCCTGTGTCAGTTCTTGTTTCTCTGATGTATTGTTTTCGTATTGAATTCCTGTAAAGAGTGTTTTGTCTTTGAACTTCTTGAACATCTCTGTTACTGTGGTTATTTCAATTTGAGAGAAGATGTACATACGCTTCTTTAAATACACACAAGACGGCAGTCTGCTGAACTTCACGCCTACCCAGTCATCTTGACAGCCTAATGTTACATTTTAGGTTGTGTGTGTGACTTTGTAGTAGAGTTGTGGATTGATTTCTGTTACAGAGATGGCAGGAGTTCCCGCGAGGAAAAGTCCCAGCACGGTACCCATTATGACCAGGGACTGCACAGCGGGGGAGGGTCTGAGCACCACGGGTCCTCTGGAGCCTCTGCAATGCTTGGACCCAACCATGGGCAGTACGCGACTCTGAGTAAGCAGTGCAAGACCCTCGAGTCCTCTGACTTCTACTGAAAGGGCCCTACTCGCTGGCACAATGATGGTGCCTCCTGCTAGATCACCAAGCTGTGAACAACCTACTGTAGCTAGCAGGGATGCAGCTATTTCCCATGCTGGATGGGAGTCTGGACATGCACCATTTATAGTCACTGACCACTGCCACATGGCTTCAGCAATGGCAGAAGGCCACGGAACTCTCAGCAGGCATGCAGACTCATCCAGCAGCAGCCAGCAAGTTGATCACAACCCATATAAAATCACAGAGTTATGAGTTGCAGGGAGTTTAGAGTTGGAAGATATGAGGGTTTTGCTTAAAGTTACCTACATACTGTAATATGATGAATGCAGTGACAATATGCGTGTGTTCGAGTACAAGATCAGTCATATCATATCACTGTGTCATCTTTAACAGTGCATTTCAGTAGTGGCAGGCGGCATGCTTGCATCTCACGTTTCAAACATGTAGTGAAACACACACCTACTGGATGACACTAGTAACTGTTCTAGCATTAGGGTATCATTTCATGATCTGCTGCTTGGTTGTCAGTTTGGTAAGTTCAACAGGTTTTGGCATTACACACTTTATGTGGCTCATTGCATCAGTTGTTTTGACCAGTGAATACACTGTGCCTCACCTTGAGCCACTTACACTGAAAGTAGCACATACGTTAGGTGTGATGTAGAGGATGTGTAATGCAAGTATGTTGGCAGGACTGTTACTCTGTTGTACAAATTCATGCACAAGTTGTTTGTACTGTATACGAGTTTGTCAGTTAACATGACTGCTATGATCCTTTGTCTATTGAATTGGACAGGATATTTTAAAGTGAAGCTATAAACATTGAAGTCACTATATCAGTTAGTGCTGACCGAACACATTCATTAACCATCATATTAGCTGTGTATGGAATTCTGATGGGAACAAAAGCACAGACTTTTGCATAGTTTGTGTCTGTTCTTTGTTCTTGTTGTTTGTTGATGTCACAATCTATGCAAGTGGTGTGTGTGTGTGTGTACGTGCATGTGCATGCATGTGTGTTTGTGTGTGTGTGATTCACGGGACTTTGTCTCATTGCTCGGGAATTCCACATGGTATGCAGCAAGCTCATATAAAACAAGCTGAATATCAGTCATAGTACAGACATAACTAGGGCCCCATATGCCTGATGAGAATCATCATGGGGGGTTCCAAATGGAACACTCAAAACTGTAATATGGGGGAAAAATGTTAACATGAATGAAGTATCTTATTTAAACTCCACAAAATTTTGCGCTTAACAGGAGGGTGATCAGTAAGTTTGAACTACATAAAATGTTACACCTTAGCCATAAATTAGCACTCAATATCTGGGCAAGTGCTGAATTTCTTCTGTTTTAGACTGACAGAATTCAGTACACAAAGTGCAGTTATAATAGCCAGTATAGCTACTGCAAATAATTTTAAAATAATGATGAAATAAAATTTGTTTGTAAAAATTTGATACATTAGTTCTCATTGTAATAATTATATCATAGCTCAGCTGAGTGGTGTAATATGGTATTCTGCCTTCAACATCTTGTAACCTTAATTCTGTTATTTGGGATTCTTTGCATAGGTAAATATTTGATACCAGACTCTTGTTTTCTACACCCTGTTGTGGAGACCTTAAAATTACATCATCTGTAAGAACCTGTTTCAATAATATCCAGTGTCTAGGAAATTTACATATGAAACCCAGGTTGAAATATATTAATTAATAAGAACTGCAGTTTGCAGTTGGCATATCCATAATAAGTGACCTGCATTTTATAGTTTTTATGGTTAAGCTAATACCATATGGTACAGTAAACATCATGGGGGAGTGTGCTTCATTCTTGCATGACCAATGGGGACCAGCATACTGCATAACAATGAAGAAATCCCTTCTCCAATTTTGTAGTTCAGTGATGATAGTGTCATCGAGGAATGATGGCCTACATGACATTTGTGGTTTTTATTTGGCCTAACTACGAGAGTGAATAATTAGAAAACCCAGCTGTACTGTATTGCGTGATGCAATTTTTGGAAGTTTAGAGGTATGGGTTGTCTTGTGTTAACTTTAGATCAAATATTTAAAGCTACAGGTATGTCTGTAAAGTCCCAAAATTTGAATAAGATTAGATATTATGCACTTACAGTTTTCATAACTTACAAATGAATGTCAATAATTCCAGATGATCTAAATGTCACTGTGAGATCTAGGGTTCTCACAGCAATGACTGTGAAGTGTACTGTCTTCTGGGATGTGACACCATGCACTTTAATGCCTTCTGGGCTGTGATACTACGTAGTCTGGCCGATAAGTACTGATGTACAGGAACCTGCTGCCTCCATCTTGAGGGTGAACACAGAGGATGAAGGTAGCAAGTTCCTCTGAAATATTTGTACTTATCGTCCATACTCTATGCCATCACATCCAAAAAATAAACTTTCTACATTTCATTTGTATTCTCCACTATCCTGTGCATACCACAGGATACTTTTTCTAGTTTTGTTTCTTACATTCAGTTTGGCAACCATATTAAATGTGTGTTATTTCATCACCCCTTTTTTGCAGTCCAACAGCAGAAACATGCCTGCAGCTTTTGTTGCAGTGGAACTAACATATGTTCCTCATTTTGGATTTTCATTATTTCATGCTATTTTCATTCCTTCTTGTTGTGATGATCATTCATAGATTGAAATTGTTTTGGGTGATTAGGAATAGGTGTTCCAAACACTTGTTCTGTTAGACAGCAAAATAATACTGTGACAGTATGAACTAGCATATCCGTATTTTATTATAATTCCATCCTCTTTTAGATGTATGATGTAAGCGTTGGAACCTTCTTTTGATACCGCTTTCCATTTAGACACCCTAATATTCCTGTTGGTTACACTAGTTATTTTAAAATGAAGTTGAACCCATTTTTTCATGATACATTACTGAAATGCAAACTATCCTAGCAGACCATAATAAACACTAATTTTACTTTGATTTGCAGTGAATCATAAATGAAATGAAATTTGTTATTATATGATATTTTTATAGGTACATTTTCCAAAAATATGTCTACAACCAATCCACCCTATAAAACAATGTCATTATCTCAGAGCAGATTAATTTGACATAATTATGTTTATTTACTACTACTACTACTACTACTACATGACGGCCCACTTTTGGGTCCTCGTGTCTTCAGTTTTTCTTCCCCAGCTTTTCCAGTCTAATGCAACTTTTCCAACATGCAGTCCCTAACAGTATTACTTTTATTTACAGGGGCTGAGGTTTTATATTACATAAACAGTCCTGCACTTCATGTGCCACACCTTCAGAATCTGGCTGCTTTTCCTGGGTAGGACAGGACAAGGAAATTGAGACAGGGCTATAATTATGTAGGATGACAGCGGTGTAAATAATAATTAAGTAAAGTTTGTTCTCTGTAATTAATTTTGACACTACTCCTGTATGTGTAATGAAATATTCTTGTTTTTTGCAGTAGCTGTCTTATGTATGTCTCCAGAGAGAGACATCACTTATGTTTTGATTGGGGGGGGGGGGGGGTGTCAGGGATAGTAAATCTGACACACAGCTTCCAGCTGTGCATATCTTTTCCCATTCATTTTTGATCTTTCCGTTAGTTTGATATGCTTAAATTTTATGCTGAAGAATAATTTTTGTTTTAGTGTGTGTGGGAGAAACTTGTGTTTACGTATGACCTACCCACTCTAACCATGCAAAAACATAAAAATTATCTGTAAATATGAATAGCATTAGTAAATTGCCATGTATTAAATTAATGTGTTTTAAGTAATTATAGCATTATTAATGCTTCTATACATTACGATATAAGTACCAGTCAAAATTTATTTTGTCATTCAATCTTTACGTACTCTTTGTACCTCCCACTTATAATCAGTGAGACAGCTGGTTGAGAGATGTGTGAATGTGTGTGTCTGTAGGAACAGATTATTCAGCTCAGGACATTTAACAGTACAAAACCTGAATTTTGTGTCACAGGAGGAGGCAGTGATTGGTACTCCACACACTTTATTTTCGTGCAGAGACTTTCATAATATTAAAAGGGTACTTTCAAACTACTACTACCAGAAAGTTCTGTTAATTTTGTACCATGACAGGAAAGAAGTTTATCACGCATCTGCTGTGTGATTGTAACTATACTCAAAAAACAAATTACTTTACACTGTATTTAGATACATATTGCTGTTTGTAATTTTTCAAGTCCTGTACGAGATGTGGTATAGTTGTTGTCTCCTCTGCTTCTTGGTCTCACAGACCACCTAGTGTCTGCCAGATTTTCATGATTTGCCTCAATCTTTCCAAGAAATAACTGGGGCAGTCCATGACTCCTTTCACATCTAGTTCATCATCTAGAACACAGCATAACAGATTTCACTTTCTTTCAGTAACATGTATTAAATAATTGGATGGAGTTGTATGCTTTATTTATGCATAAGACATATGAACTGTCCACTCCCACATTACAAAAACAGTTGGCAAATTCACAGAGCCACTTGTGTCATTCATTGCCCCATGTTAACTGTCTGGTGACCTGTTTAGTTAAAGGAAAACAAAAGATAAACATTCAGCCTCAAATGCATACACACTATGACCAACATGTAACATGTATGCATTTGTAATGGTACACAGCCTCTCCCTACCAATTCTCGTAACATTCACTAAGTAATGTTCCTTTTTTTTAAATGTATATGTATGAAATGATCATTGCAGTTTTATTTGTAACTTTGATGCCTCTGAAATCTGCATAACATAATTATGAAAGTTGGATTTCTTATGTTACTGTCACTTTATTGGCCTGTATAATAATCCTGGTATTCTATATTATTCCTGTGTAGTGGACCAAGCATTGCTACATTAATGAAGAAACAAGTCTTGTTCCCTCTGCTAAGAAGGAAATCCAAGCAGGAAAATTGTCAGGCCAGCATACAGCACAAGCTGTTAACCTCGTGATTGGTGTCTAAAATACTTGTTTGTATACCCCTTTTATGGCCTATTTCCTTGCAAATATCTTCTCCATTTTATAAAAGGCTGACGATATTGAACTTCAAGAATATCCTTTTTTATCACCCGAATATATTATACTTTTTTACTTTTATATCATTACGAATAGAAACATTCTGAGGTGTGGTAAAGGAAGATCAGAGGCAGAAGTTGACAGGCAAGTGCAGTGTTATTAGTTTACTTACACATTATGTTTGTTCACTTTAGCTATCTAAATTCAAAACAGAAATGTGTCCTTTGTACATTTAATTGTCAGTTACTATCCAAGTGTCCATGCTGTTCCATGATGTCAGAATAATTCTATAGAAATCAAAGTTAGGGGTTAATGATCATCAATTTAAGATTTAAAAATGGGTAGTGCAGCTGAAAAGAATCTGTGTTGCTTGTAATGTACCATCGTTTTCAGTGACCATATGTCCGTTAATGTCCTTTTTATCAGAGGCGAAAACATCATATAACATACAGTACTTTAGCATGTTGTCAGCGCTTTCATGGTTACATGTACTTCCTGTACTATCCATACAAATTTTCTGCTGTTTGACAGGGAGTGTTTAGAAGGGTATTTCATGAAGAATCAAGTCTAGAAGTAATTCCATAATAATCACAGTGTTCACTTATGCAACAAATCCTTGTCCATGCTTCTTTCCTGGCATCGTTTTAAAATGGAAAATTATGTACGTGAATTTGTATACACTACTTTTGGGACATTAATACTGACCCTCCTATGCTATGAATTATTCTCAACCTTTTAATTCATTTTAACACAGTGCTTCGATGTGACAGAACCGTCTTACAACTTGTGTGAATGTGCGCATTTGTATGTAGTAATGTTTATCTAGTATATACTTACCATGAGAAATGCTGACAGACTTGAAACAGTGAATGTGTGAAACAAGATTTTATGCTGAAGTTTCTACCTTTTGAATTGTGCTATTAAATGACAATAATTGCAGCAGTTACCAGCACATAGGATGTTTACCACTATGAAGAAATCTTTTGTACTGATTCAACAGTGTGTGTTCCCCCACCCAATTCCTCTTACTAGATATGTAATGCTTTGGATGTTTTTGTTGTATGGAAATGAAATGACGGAGACTAGCATTCAAGTGTAACATTTTACTGTTACTCTCTTCATATGGTTGTGCTCACTGGGTGGTTTTTTGTGCGCATTAGTAATGCAGCTCCCTGCTCTGCATTCTGCCAAGCCATATACTGTGATAATGATCCCCGTGAAGCAGGATATGCACAGACATCAAAAGAGAATGGAAAGATATGGCTGCAGAAGAATGTATATCATGTCACAAGGGATTAAATACACATGTAAAAAACAAAACTACAAATTACACATAACTGTACTGTTTTGGCATATTACAGTCATATTTATTCTTGTATTTAAAACTGGATTTGTGTCTTACAAATCTGAACATGCTTCTGGGTGCTGTCACATGATCACAAGACTAACCAAAAGTTTATGTTTCTGACATTCTACATAACAGTGTTTGAAGTCTACCGAAGTCATTTCCTAGTCTTTATTCAGTAATTGATTTTTCTGCATCTTATACCTTTCAATGAAAATTAAAACTGTATGTTGATTATTCTCATTAAATTACATGACCTACAGTAGTCAAGAATATGAATGGACCAGGTTGTTAAAAATCTTACTGGGTTAAGGTAAATTAATATTTTGAGAGGATTACATTTCAAACTGTATATTAAACAGCTTTCTTCAAACTGTAGTATGACAGGGATGGAATTTTCTTATTAACATAAGGAAGTGGCAGTCACAGGAAGCTGCAGTACAAACCATGTTTGTGTGTTAGGGCAGCCACTTGTGCTGTTGTGGTGCTTCTCTCATGAATGACGAAACACAGCTAACTTTGTATAAATTATTATTATTATTATTATATATATATATATATGTATAAATCTATACTTCTTTTCAAAGCTGTTTGCCAAAGAACTGTAATGAAAACAAAGACTGTGAGTGGATTGGGTAGTGGTAACTATTCAGTTCTGTATTTACATGTGTGTTTATTGTAATACTATTTTGGTGTTGTACGTTTCAAGAACAGCTCTGAACTGGACAGTTTGTAGATAAATAGCTGTTTTGTCCAACCTTACTGCAAGAAATCTACAAGTTTAAATTACTTTAGAGAATATGTATTGGTTTTGAACACAGATATACTTCAGTTTCTTTTTAATTTTCCATATTTTTAAAATAAACAAGCAGCCATAGTCCAGTAAATAAAATTTTAAGAAGATACATGCTTTAATACAATTATTAGAACACCAATTACAGATTTTGCCAGCAATCATGCTTTGTGAGAAGATTTCTTGCAGTACAGACTTTCTTCATGATATAGAACTGTATGTAGCAACAGGTTTCCACAACTGTAAATTCTACTGTACTGAAATAATTAGGCATATACTATCCATATGCATTTGCTTTTTATTAATGTCAAAATGTAAATAGCTCTGTGGTGTTATGGACATCATGTGAAGGTTGGGCATCTAGGACAACAAAATTTTCCAAGGTATAACTAAATGCTGTTCTCTTTGTCTCAAGTGAACATGCATGTATGTATGGGCTGATGGTACAGAGTGTGTACAATCTGGGTGAATGAAAATTCAGTTTTGTTACTGACAGAAATTTCAGTTACCAGAAAATAGAACTCCTGATTATTAAATATCTGCAGATGTACTGTATATAATAGAGGTGGCCAGCTAGATAAGCTTCAGGGGCTGCACTTTACGAAGCAACTTAGGTAAGAGCCGTGTCTCTATTCATCGAGTCAAATGTATGGTAGCAACACTGCTCGCTGCATGAGAGAACACATACAGCACTATCTGTTTGCAGCACAAGGAAATACTTCTTATTAGAGAATCTGCTAGATGTGCTAATGGTCTCTTCTAGAATGTTTGTTTCCAGAAATTTTGATTATCATTTTGTATAGGCAGCGTGTGCAAACCACACCAGTGATGTGCATGAGCTGTACTGTAGCCACACCTGGTATGTAACTGTACAGATCCTAAATCAGTACACAGGATGTATGTTGGGCAAGTCAATGTTATATGTTGTTGGAAACATCAGGGTGACAGACGTACAAATATATGAACACGTAACATTGTATGCACTGATCCAGATACAAAAAATTGTCATTAGTACCACCTGTAATAGTGTCATTTACCCAGGTCCTCATATTAGTAGTGTCATAGACTGGAATATTAAACTTTACATTAAAGATTGTGCATAATATATAAGAGGGTCACTTCATAGCTTACATACATGTATGTTTTACAACCACAGAGCGTATATTTTAACTATCCTGAAGTACCATTCAATTTTGTATCATTTTCATAATCAATGGCAGCAAAATTTATACTTTTCCACCTTTTGCTGTTTGTTCCCTACTCAAAAACCACTTTCAGTGTCAAGTATGGCAGTGCTGAGACACTATACAATGAAATATGTGATAAGTAAGTCCACTGTGTGTGTGTGTGTGTGTGTGTGTTGCTCTGTACCATTAGTTTTAAGGTGTGTGGTATTGTGTACATTTCTGGTACCAATACAGTGAGATATTACAGTAATGATAGTATTTGTTATAATTCTAGGCTTTCTGGGCACAAACCAACCATCTTTTTACTTTCTGAAGTGACTTGAAATTGAACTCTTGCTCACATTTGATTATCCTCTTCTTGTTTTCTACATTGCCAAACATCCTCATCGAGGACAAGTATTATAACAATTAAGAAAACGTTCTGTAGGAGTCTTCATATAATTCCCGCTCCCTACCTATTTTATACTGTAAACACTCACTCTGCCATAAAAGAAAACAGAGTAATGCTACAATAGTAGTAATAAATATTTTGAAAATTTTAAGTAACTACATATTCTACATGTTCTCATTCCAGCCTGTATTTTTTTCAGTGCTGGTCTCACCAACTGCTGGCCTGTACAGATGGCCCATGTTCTTTCAACTAAGACTGAATATTTACAATAGGAGTGTGCTACAGATTTCACATTCATGTTATTGTTCTGGATGTTGTGAGCATAAACACATAAAACTTGTGTGAAACATCCCGGGTGGTAAGAAAATTTAGGACAACCAAACCAATGTTATTGGTACATCTTACATATTTCACCATGGTTCTAACATAAAATAAATTAGGGTGTTTATGGTCAACATTTCATGATCTGTACCCATTTTCCTGTTTGCACAAAATATTCGTATATGTGTGAGATATGAGGTCCTCGCAGCAGTGCTGACTAAGATGTTATTCTGTGCCAACTGGTAAGTAATATCAACAATTCAAAGAAGCGTAGTGGCTTCATGTTCAGGGTCAGGAAGTCCAACCACTCTGCTTTGACTGATTGAGGGCAGTACGATCTATAAAACATCAGTATTAACCAGTTGACACAATGCAACATCCCAGAAGATTAGAATCTTCATGCATATAAATGTTTAAAAATGGCTGTACTGTATCCAGGCTGGTTGATTGGTGGGATTCTGGAAAAAGGAGAATTAGGATCATACTTGTATATGAATAATCAGTTTGTATGCTATATCTTCATTTCATTTTTTCAGTACATGAGAATTCACTAAGAATGTCAGAAAGTTTCAACTCATTGGCATCAACTATATTGTGTGCTGAATGAAAAGGAACAAGTTATTTATAAACAAATTAGGATAACTACATAAATAGGAATAAAAACTTTATTTCTAATAGCTATCTCATCATTAGTATTGACACACCTGCACCATCACACACTTGATCCAACAACAACCACTGATACTAACATACAATGGGTGCAATTTAAGTAGTCATCACATTTTATAAGAGCTTTCTTTCATTTACAATTCTGTGTCAAGTTTAACATGATAGCGCTGGCTGATGTGCTCCTTAGTAATGAATCTCTTGATCCACGATACCTGTATTCACCACAGTGTACTGCCATGTTTAAGAATGCATGGAGATACACTTCCACTGACACATTTTTTCATGATGTCGACTGAGATGACTACCTTGATAATACGACTTTATGAGTCAGAAGGGGTCACTTGATAAGGGGATACATAAGGCAATTATTTTAGTTGTTCTTCATGCATTATAAGTAAGGCATGATTTTGCTCATCTACTGAACTTTCTGGGGGGCCAGGTACAGCTCAAGTACTTCCAAAATGTATGTGTAACAACAAAGGTTTTCTGTAATGCAACCATATATATTGGTGGTATGACCATAGAGACTTAACTGGGTTCCTCCATTATACCTCATACCCTCAAGCCCCCACGTCCACCCAACTCAGACACACGACACCTGTACCTTCGCATGCAAGTGAACTGTAACCTCTCACATTATGGGAAAAACATAGGCTGTGAGATTGACAAGGAGTAAGTGCCAGTGAATATGGTAATGAACATCCTTGCTCCATACGATGCAAATGCTTCCAGGTGTCTGACCAATAGCCGACTACTGAGTCTATGGTACATAACCAGATGACCCAGAGCACCAGCAGCATCAACCAGTCAGCCTACCAACATGATTCCTCATATATAATTATGTAATTAGATCCATGTACTTTCTCAAGAATATATCCACAAAGTGATATACTATGCTTACGTTCATACCATAATGGAATACGGTATTACGTTTTGGGGAAACTCGTCACTGAGTAGGGAAGTTTCTCAACTACAGACGAAAATTATACGACTATGACAGGATCCACATCTACAGCATCATGTAAACCCTTATTCAAAACATTAGGAATTTTAACTATGCCATCCCAATATATACTACCTTTAATGACCTTTTTGGCAAATAACTTAGAATATTTTACCCTTCAATCTTCAATTCGTGAAATAAACATACGAAGAAGAGCACATCTGCAAAAACCAATAGCTAATATTACATCTTATTGGTGAGGCATACATTTTGCCAGTATAAAGACACTGCAAACCAAGTAACAAATATGAGTACTGTATAAATAAACTAAAAGTATTTCTACTTGATAAATCCCTCTGTACAAATGAAGAATATTTCACTTACATGTACAGAATGAGGGACAATGATGTCACATTTATTGTATAATCATTATGTATTCATTCATAACTACATATAAATTATTACAATCAGATTGTATACTTCATCATGTGGTTGTAACAGATAATTGGCCATTACATTACAACTTATTGTCTATTTTATTATACATTTTATTATGAACTAATGTATAAGATTTTAGTGTCTGACAGGTACTCAATTGTGATTTTAATTGATGTAATTGACAATTGATCTATTTTGACCAAGCTTATTTACAAAGGACTTGCTTCACATCCGACAGACGTTACTTACGCTGTGTAATAGATTACTGTTATGCCAGTATGCATTTACGACCAACATCATCTGTGATCTACTACTGCAGACCTACGACCCGTATCGCGGCAACACCGGCCTGCCGGCTAAATCCATGGCACGGGTTTTCGGATCCATGGGCCGGGGCCACAATTAAAAGCATCCGCAATGAATTTGTCGCCTCTGCCTCGTTAATCCGTCGCTGGGAGCGCACATATTGGTGGATGGCAACACTGAGATTTTTTATCCGTGACTGAGGTAACCTTAACTGAACCACACCATGCCCGGTGTCCGATGTGATCAGAAAGAGGGGGGGGGGGGGGGGCGAGGCAGAGGTCGGTGATAGTTCGACGCATGCATTTATCTTGCAAGTGAAGAGATTGGTGGAAACCCTCAAAGTAGTGCTGAAGGATTCTCAGAAATATCAGTACTCACATACGACAGAACATTGCACTTCGGCAGAATATCGTTTGGAGGTAGGCGACCAATAGTGAAATATATAACAATTTCGAAATACCGCGAAAAATTCTGCGTATCATTCGAAATGGCGAGAATGTTCGTCCAGCAAGTGGCAGTACCGGAGTAATGTCCCTGTGCAACCAAGAAAACAATTGTCTTTGTTTTCGGGGAGGGGGGGGAGTCTCACGGGACATGACAATTGTCGGTGTTCCTCCATGGAAAAAGGGTGGCAGGTATCACTGTACTGTCCCAGTCACTGGAGGGCAGGAGACGGGACTTTTTAACTGGTAATATGTGTTTCATCAAAGTAAAACGTTAGTAAAATTGGAACGAAGTTCAAATACTTCGACCCAGGTGTTTATGTATCCTATCTACATATGATGTGCCTGACATACATGTCGCGTAGTGAGATAATTTTCAATAACCTGCAAAAAAATACGTACTGCCAACCATTGCACCCGCCGTACTTGCAGAATGTACAAAGCATGACGTTATTTACTACTTCAAAATGTGTACTGCTTAAAGGCGTTCGCATAAGAGTTACTTATAACATCGTGAGCCCAAAAACTGCTATGCTCAAACGACTTTATCTCGTTGTGGAAGACCGATTTGGAACCGTTTGACGTACGATTGCCATCACCATAGTGGAGGAATGCACAGGATGATGGGACCAGGGCACTGTTTACATGTTCACTGTAATGCCAAGTATTGGAGATTCACATTACGGACCAGTCGTCACCAGCCGATGTAACAACCTTAGCAGCATGGTGCATGCGTTTCTTCGGACACTAAATTTAATCCTGTCAGCACACACAAAAAACAACGGCATAACATGGCGTATGGTTAAAACATTCCAACAGCAGGTGTCGTGGTGGTCTGCGGTGTTGACTCATCAGGACCCCACGGCATCGAAAGTAGTCCCTCAGCTTTTCGTTGGTATAGGTGGTGCGAAGTCGTCTAATTGCTATACAGCACAATTTTATGATCTAGAGCAGCATTTGAAGTAATTTTATTATAGTACACTGACAGTTCGTAGACAATTAATGAACTCTATTGCGAAGGAATACTTTTGGGTTAATAACACCGACTAATGAAGTCGGGTTTGAGGCGTCGTGATTGTCGGCGGGGAAGTGGAAAGTGAAGTTTTTGATTGTAGTTTTTTTTTAATTTGTAACGCCGTTTAAATTGGAACGAATTTAGATACCTGAAGCACGTAAGTGCTGTTTGTGTCTTCCTGCTAGTAAATGTAAGAAATATATTCATTACGGGGGCAGCCGGTTTTGACGGAATGGGAAGGGTCGTGGAGATAAGTTGACGTAGTCAGGCGTTTCCTTCGTCTGCTGTGTCTAATATACGTACTGTTTGACGTGTTGCAAATATGTGTTGGATATATTTGTGTTCTTGTGGTAGTTTGTGTATTTATCAAAGTTGGCATTACATTTAGCAACGTTGATGTGGATGTTACGTGTTTTAAATGTCTTTGACGTAAGTTTCCATGGTGGTTTACAGAAGTCATGTTCAAATTTATGCGAGGGAAGGGGCAGCAGCCTTCTGCTGAGCGCCAGAAATTACAGAGGGAGCTCTTCGCATTTAGAAAGGTAAGCCGAAGGGGAGCTCCTATTGTAATTGTGCTGTGGAGGATGTGCAGTTTCCTTCATCCTGTTGCGAAAGCACCCAGTACACCATGTCGGAGATGGTGACCAGTTGTCAAGCGGCTAATACGTCTGCCATCCACAGTAGGGGGTGGTGGCGATTTCTTGTCTGATGGTTGTTAAAATGGTCAGCAGTTGAATTCTAGAGTGGTAATTACGAAACTTTAGTACACTTTATTTGGCGAAGTTAGGTTATGTCACAAACTAGGTTAGATTTGTGTTACGCCATAAACAGTCTCTCACATATAAATTTCATAATTTCTCAGCTAGTCAAGGAATTTTCCAGATTTTATGGAAGTTGATAGTTGATAACTATGTTGACAGGAGATTCACTATTCACTCTTGTGAGCCCAAGAAATTTCATCCATATCCTCCCTTATGTACCTGTATTTTTGAGATGTTATTGGAATTATAATTAGAATTTGCTTACATTGCATAGAACTATTATCATAAAAGGCTGTTGTGAATGTAATACAGACTCCTCTTTATTTTGTCTGATAAATATCATTTGTCACTGCCAGACACATGGTGGCAAGAAATACAGTGATTATCACTATTGCAGTTGCGGTGATGTGGGATGCATGTGCTCTGGTTCAGAGCACTGCAGTGACTGTCAGGTTTTTAATTATTTCTTGAAAGAGGGTGCTGAAAATTGTTTTCTTCAGTTTGCAGATGCACGTCACATCTAGCAAACATAAACAGTGACAGTAAATATTCTTTTGCAGTTAGAGGAGTCCCACCTCCATACCAGTTATTCCATATTTTAATTCTAGAGACAAAACAGGCGAAATGGAATATTGTGAGGGTGCCAGGGTCATTGGAGTGCAAAGTTGGCATAAGTACATAATATGATCCACATAACCTGTCATAACTGGATGATTATGATTATTCTAGTTCAGGTGGTTATCATTCTGTAAGCCAAAGGCTTTTGTGTGTGTATGACTTGTTTTCATTATGACCAATACTTAACCCTCCAATGATGCTGTCCAGGATGAAGGCGTTGTATGTATGTTACCTAGAATACAGTTCCAACTTACTGGCACTAAATCATTTACTCATGAGGCGGAAGTATGTTTGACACTGAGCAGAAATCGCCAAAATTTTTTTGTAGAAATTTTGAATATTATCAACAAATGTTGGGGGCTCTGATGAGGTAATTGTTCTTGGAAGAATGTTGTTTGTGTATATTATGACAAGTAAGGTCCCTAGTATTGACAGTGGGGAGGAGAAGCATGGAATGAATGGCATGGGAAACAAATTGGAGAAGTGGCAGTTAAATTATGATGTGTAAAATGAAATTCAACTTCTCTGAGTGAATTGCAGTCTGGGGTTGGCAATCCTGACAGGTCATTCATGGTTTTATTCAGTCCCTACAGGCAAATGCCCAGATAGCACCTTAAAACATACTACAAACACTGCCAATCTCCTAAACTAATTGTTGCTGTATTTGATAGTATGTAACATGTAGGTGATATAGCGCTGTGATTGGATGGATACCAATTTATATGAATTTGTTCTGTAAGTTTTTGAGAGAGTAATTCTTTGTTCAAAAAAGAAGCTGTACATTTTATAAAAGAACATGTACGTTCTATAGTTACGTGTTTGTGTATTTGCTATTTGGTGGGTATTATTGCAAGATAGCTTATCTCTCTCCATGTGTTGGTTAGTGTTATGAGTTGATAGCAGACTTCTTAAATGTTGAAACAAGTTATTGATATGTTGTTTACATATGATAACGTGAGGTGTGTCTTTGATATTGGGTTTTCACCAGCAAGGTACAGTCATGTACAATATTGACATCCATTCCTATTATCAGAACAGATCTCGATTAACAAGCACAATGGGATGACAATACCAAAAAACCTGATGGTAACATACTGCCAAAGTGGTCTCTCTTAATCCATTTGGACTCTTTGGTAATTGCTGTGTACGTGTAAATGTATTACATTTAAGAGGCAAGCTGTCCTGACTGACATTTTGTGGTTTTCCTGAGTTCCTCTATGCAGTGCTGGAATAGTTAAGAATGACCATAACTGCTTCCTGCCACTCCCCTGTCAATGTATTATGCACAGAATATACTATTTGATGCGGAAGTGCAAAGGTAGTTGATAAAGTATTATTAAGCTGAGGATCATGTTTCAGTTGCTGAGCATGCTGTTATGTTAGGTGGCCATTGAATTACTGACTTTGTGGATGGTTCCACCATCTTGCAGTGATAACTCATGTTCCCTCTCCTCATCATGTAAATTTTCCAAAACGTAGGCAATAATTTGTCCAGTTCCTGAATTGTTTCTGAAGCGAAAATGGGTGTGAATATTCTTGTCACACTGGTGGTGCACCATATCTGAACTTTAATGTCATGTAACAGCACCTCATGTGACACTGGTGACCTTCAAATATTATTTGTGTAAATTTGAATTCATATTGCATTTTTGGTAAACTAATATCATCATGAATAATTAGGTATCATTGTCAATGTATAGTGATTTTGATGATTTGTAATTAAGTAGTATTAGTCCTTGTTTCATGTTGTTATGTGTGTGACTGGGGATATAGAAATTCTCATTTCCAGACCACCCCTTTGTAAAGAGGCTGTTGTGCTGTCATTCATATTCATTCTAAGAATTTCTGTATTTTTGTGGTTATTACTTTATTTACTGATTCATGTTACTGATTTCAAAAGTATGTATTCCATTATTAATCACACAGTCATGACCAGCACTTTGCTTTTTAATGTATATATAGGCTACCTGTTTGGACTGAAGAGCCATCAGGCCATGCAGAAAAACTCCATACAAGTGGGGGTGGAAGAGGAAAATCTTCTGCTTTCCAAAACATATGGAGTCTTTAATTTATGGTTTCTTCGTGGCCTGATGATGGCTCATTGAGCTGAAACTGGTAGATTATATACGCATTAAAAAGTGAAGTGGCAGTTGTGGCTGTGTGATTAATGAGAGAAAACATACTGTTGTATCTGCCGACCAGCGGGGATGTTCAGTGTTAAAGTTATTGATTTCATTTTACCTGTAGACTAAAAATATAGTTTACAAACTATTTATTTGCTTTTTTTATTAGTTCAAGGTATCAGATGGACCAGAATAGCTCAGTATAGGAGCTAGGCTGTGGGTTGGATGTCTGAGGAATCAGGATCCAATTCCAGGCAGGAAGAAGCAGTTTTTATTTTTTCAAAGCGTATTGTCAATAATGACTCTGGGGTGAACCTGTACTCCTATCTAATTTGAACCAAGGGTCCTGTCCCCTGGGGTAAAGGGGAAGTTGAGTGCTTACCACCTTCTAGAACCTCCACACATCATGTTTTCATGGCTTGGTGCTTACTTAAACAAAGGGAGAACTTTATCTTTTTAATGTATCAGTAAACTTTAAATCATGATGTTGATAGTATCTTTTAATTTTGTTCCAGACAGTGCAACATGGATTCCCAAATAAACCTACAGCCATGGCATGGGATCCTGCTTTGCGGTTACTGGCCATTGGGACTGCCACAGGTTGTGTCAAAGTGTATCCTTTGGTTACTCTCTTGTACTGAACACTTTATCATTTAGATAGGGTATTTGTGGCAAACTGGAGAATAATTTGTAAACATATTTCATTTGTGAGATTTACTTAATTGGATTTGTTTCCTTTATCTTTTCATTTCTTTGACTTTTACGTTTATGCTGTTTTGGATATGAAAACTTCCTTAGTTCCAAAGACATATTTGTGCAGCCAAGAAATGTGGGAAGCTTAAAATATCAGATTGCAGAGGTGGACTTTTGAACACAGAATTGAAATTGTTGTTTTCTGGCTTGGTACATCATGTCGTGAGTTTGGATTTCTGTGTTTTAGTTTAATGCGTTACTGTTAATTTTAGGTTTCTGTGTACCATATTGAAAGAAGGGGCTGGAGATATTTTCGTTTGGCCCACAGAAATATGTCGCATCTAACAAATGCATTGTTTATTGCATCTGACATTTTTGTAAGGTTGGTGAGCTGACGGGATATGACTAGCAACAGTTGTGTGATAAAATAATATGCCGATACTCACTCATCTGTATTAGTTTATGTCCACTGTAAAATATAGCGAAAACAGTCTCCTTCGTTTGATTTTTCAGGTTTCTGCTGAATAATATGAATGAAATTTATAACAGTTTCAAGAAAGTAATTGGTGTAATCAGACGGAACATTTTCTTTAACTCATTGCTTAGTTTTGGCAAACCAGGTGTGGAGTTCTATGGCCAGCACACAAACCATGATTCTTCTGTGATGCAGCTTGTCTTCCTGCCAAATGAAGTGAGTCAGAGTTGAAACACTCAATAATGTGCAGAATTCTGTGCCTGTAACAGACACAGAAATGTTTTTTCAGATATCTGAGTTTATATTTTATATTAAGTTCTAGTGTTTTGAGTTTCATTTTGTAATTCCAGCGTTCGTTTTGACATCAGCCTTCTGATCCTGAACCCAAAATTGATTGTATTGTTATTGTTTCCAAACATATATAATCTTCTTGAAGATATTAGTAGTTGTACTACAATGTTTTAACTGTCTTTATCACCATTTGACTTATGTATCTAAGTCTGTTTGCTTTTCAGTAGTTGGTCATAAGAGCTTGAAATATGTTCATATTATAATGTAAATTGTTATTGTAGTTATCACCGTGCTTATGTATAAGAAGCCAGTTCAGTCTTGTCACACAAGGATGGTAATTTTGACCATATGATCTTACTTTGCTGCATCTGTTGCTGCTGCAGCTGCCACCGTGGCTGCTGCTACTGACTGGGAAGGCACTGGACTGAGGAACTACACACAGTTAATTAATGGTCAAAGCAAAGGTGGTGGTGGTGGTGGTGGTGGTGGTGGTGGTGGTGGTGGTGGTGGCAGCGGCGGTGGCAGTGGCAGTTGTAATACTGTAGTAAAGCTTCGTCACAATTCTATGGCACTGCGCAAACAACTGATTTATAGTCCCTCCACTTGGTATTGTCTGCAGGCAGTACTAGAGAGGTGTCAGTTTGGTTGGTTATGAGAAGTTACAGAGTGGAGATTGTTCAGTGAGGCTAGCTATTAGCTGAACAGAAACATTGTTCTCCAGAGAATACTGGTACTATATTATGGCAGTGTCTGAAATAAGCAACTATAGAGAATGAAGATTCAGATGGTTGTGAAATACTTTATCATCGGATGCGGACTGAAGAAATGATATACAGACTTAAGAAAGCACAAATGTATGTTTTTAGAAAGAGAGGTGATACGCTGCTCTCACATTCTCTGCCCCCCCATTTGCCTGCCCTATGACCCCCACTACTCTCATACACTGGGCTGCTCACGCATCTGAGTGCCGTAAGATTGTGATTTTACTTCAGTATTGTGTCACCAGTATTCTCCTTCCGGTGTGAAAGTGCTGAATTGATATCTTGTAAAAATGGAGACTTTTTATTTTTGTACGGCAGAAGTGTTGGTTACATTTTTTTGTCACCTATAAACATAACCCTAAAGAATTTATGAATTTAATGTTGTCAGGGCCGCTTGGTCTCACTGTGTGATGATAACTCACTTCACCTGTGGGAAATAAATGAGGGTTCCCTTGAGGAAGTGAAGTCTCAGGCACTGGAAGGAAAGTAAGTGTTCGTTTTGGCCATTGAATTTTTCTGTGTCTGAATAGAAGGAAGTGGCAGCCACTAGCAGCAGGAGGATATTGGCTATTCTGTCAGGGTAACATCTGCATGGACGTTTCAGTATAGTCATTTAAATAAGGTTTATTAGATTCAGACAGTGAGGCAAAAACTGTGTGGAGGATTGCACAGGAACTGTTAATGGTTGATGATGGTAATAATGAAGAGGTGGTGACTCGTGTTGGTGTTAGAGATTTTGTTCAAATGCATTTCAAATTGTAGAAGAGCAGGAACTTTAAGAGGCTCTCGCTGTTCTGGGATGTTACACGGCATAGGTTGGTAGTTGGTTACTGATGTTTTAGGGAGAACCTAACACTTCTGTCTTCAAGGGTCAAGCATTTGAAGATTGGGCTAACAGGTTGTTGTGAAGTGTTGATATCCAACTACCAACCTACATTGTGTGACATCCCAGAAGAGCGAAAGCCTCAACAGCACCATGGCAGAAGTCTGAAATCTGACAAGGAACGTGTAATTTGTGGATTTGGGCTGCTTGGTGTAGCAAAGGACACAATGACGTGGAAGAGTTTTGATTATTTTTTCAATATGTTACTGAAGATGCGCTAAACTAGGTCCATCATTATGCAGAACAATTCAGAACGTTTCAGGGGTCATGCATTCAAAGCAGAATTATTGTTGTGTTTGTCATGACTGGTAATAGGGATGTTGCATGCTGGTTTGTGTGCTTTTAGAATTATCAAAGGCATAACATGGCAACACCTGTATAATCCAAAATACCATAGGTCTAGTCTGGAGAATGTAATCACATTTTTGTAAGTTACAGTTGTGTAAGAACAGCACCCTATTTTTTTTGGTGGGGGGAGGGGTGCAGTGGGTGCGATGACTGCCACTCTCAGGTAATTTTCATGTATTTAAAGCTTCGTCTTTCATCTGCCCCCCTTCTTTTTTCTGACAAACTAGGCTGAAGAAGATCTCAGCCATGTGCCTAGAGTCAGCATGTGAAAATTTGTTGCTTGGGACTGAAGGTGGGAACATCTACCTGCTAAACCTCAGGACCTTTGACATGGCTGACACTATTATCTACCAAGACGTTGTAATGCAAAAGTAAGTAAGGTTGAATAGCAGTAGATTATGCATCATATCTGTAGAAGTTTCAGGTATGTCTACTTTCATAGGACCTTAAAATTAAGACTTGTGTTAACAAGACTATCAGAAACAGATGTTTGTTGCTATAAATAGTTCAGCAGTACGTAACAGGTTCATTTAACAGTGCTCTATTAGTGCCATTTCTTTATGTGGCGTCATACTGGTAGATGATTGTGAGAACCATGTGTGGTTGACTTTGTGCTGCTGTCCCGGCATTTGTTTTGTGGGAGTGAGAAGAAGGATGAGAAACATTTTTCAGGATGGCTTTCACAATGAGAAGTTGCAAAAGTGTGTCCATTAACTTCTCCATGTCTGTTGGTCTGTATGCAGAAATGTGAGAACCACAGAATGGTTTTCATGATATCTGGTGTTGGGGAATTTTTGCAAAATTTGCTTTCCCATTCCAGGTTTGTTAAAATCAGACAACAGTTAGAGATATGTGCATGAAGATCTGCTAAAGTTTCTATGCACATCTTCAATTGGAATAGAATAGTGTACGGAAGGGCGGGCACCACAGTGACCCATGCACTTCAACAATTTTCGATCTTTTGTGCAACCATTTAGTTCATTCATTCAGCAGTCCCACACCTTGAACAAAGTGCAATATCTCACTGACAGAGGTGTCTTCAAAGTCACCTGGTTTCATAAAATGATGACCCAGGTGCCTGCCTCTTAGTGTGGCCAAAGCCTCACAGTCACAAAGAATGTATGAACATATTGAATTAACTTTCTGTATAGTTATTGGAGATGGAGCAAGAGCAGAGGGTTTCATATATTGGTTATAGAGAAGAATGAACCACATTTTATGTAGTTTATGTATTTTCCTTGAATCATATAGTATGTGATGCAATTAAAAGGAATCCCATGCTGTCATATGTAAATTGAGTATCATTTCACTGATTTCAATCAAATTTCGTGTTGGAGATCCTTGCACAGGTTTGTCACACTGTTTAAAATTTTATAAAGATCGGTACAACAGAATCGATATACTAAAAGCATAAACATAGATTCGTGGGCCATACACTTGATGACAAAAATAAGTTTGTTTCTTAGTAAAATGTTCATCTTACTTCACAAAAACTTTATATTATTGGTTGTGCAAAAAGGACTGATCCAGTGAAGATTCAAACCTTATTTCCTACGCTGGAAGCCGTGGTGTTGTCTACATTAATGAACTGAACACAGGCTTCAGAGTGGTTATGTACGAGGGTTGCTCAGAAAGTAATGCCCCACATTTTTTTTCTCGGAAACTGTTTACTCAGAATGTATGAAATTCACGCACAGTATAACTGGATGTTTCCTTTACACATGTTATTTTTCCACGTAATCTCCATCCACGTCTACAGCCTTACACCAGCGCGAAACAAGGGCATGCATTCCTTCCCTGTACCAGCTCGTTTCCTGTTCACATAGCCATGTCCTCACTGCACGAATCACGCTCTCATCATCTTCAAACCTTGTCCCACGCATTGCATCCTTCAGTGGCCGAAAAAGATGTAAATCTGATGGCGCCAGATCAGGACTACAGGAGGGATGGGGGAGCGCAGTCCAACCAAATTTGGCGATTGCCTCCTGGGTTTGTAGACTTGTGTGAGGGCGGACATTGTCGTGCTGAATCAACATGTCTCCTGGATTCCTGTTAGGCCGCACTCGCCGGTAACGCTTTTCCAGTTTTTGGAGGGTTTTGATGTACAAGTCCGAATTGGTTGTCTCACCTCTGGCCATCACATCCACCAGAATCACTCCATCAGTGTCCCAAAAGACGGTGATCATGACCTTTCCGGCGGAAGGAGTTGTCTTGAACTTCTTTTTTCTTGGTGATTGCGAATGATGCCACTCCATTGACTGCCTTTTCGTCTCTGGCTCATAATGGTGAGCCCAGGTTTCATCACCTGTGATGATCTGGGGACAAAAAGGCCTCCCCCTCAGCATCAAAACGCTCCAACAATTCAGAACAGATGGCTTTCCTTTGTCATCTGTGCTCGGTTGTGAGACTTTGAGGACCCCATCTTGCGCATACCTTCGAATATCCCAAAGCATCAATAATTGCCATTGCACTTCCATTGCTGACTGAAAGCTGTATGGCCAATTGCCAACTTGTGATGTGCCGATCCGCATGAATAATGTCATCAGCTTGCTGCAACATGTCTGGGCTGGTGGCTGTGGCAGGACACCCAGACTGCGGTCGACCATGCAGCTCCGTTTCTCCACTTCTTGAAGCCTTAACTCTCTGAACCCAGCGTCCAACAGTGCTGCTATTGACTGCACAACTTCCATACACAGCACACAACCATCTGTGAATGTTCCCTACACTTTCTTTCTCCGCCACTAAGAATTCAATTACAGCTTGTTGTTTGTAACGTGTGTCACACACAGACGCCATTTTCACAGACTACTACAGCAGTGCTATCTGTTGGACAACTGTGTAATTACACATGTGCCCAATAAACATTAGTGTTGCTACCTCTCAATTTTCACATTCCTATCTTTATTCTGGAATGAGAAAAAAAATGTGGGGCATTACTTTCTGAGCAACCCTCATACATAGTCTTTCATGGCTTGTTGTGTTGCCTTGTGACAGGATATAGTGATTTGTTTGTGTTGGTGTGTGCATGCATGTGTGCACGCACATGGCACATAGAGCCTAGTGCAAGTGACAATTATACAATGCATATGAACATGGTGTACATGTTATTTTGTGCACAGTGCTCTTTGTACTAACAATGTGGTAAAGGCTGATATCTGAATTTGCTCAAATAAGAATACAGCTTCCAGTGTGCGGCCTTTCCTGTTTGAGTTCATATGAGTTCAGCCCAGATGTATTTGCCATACAGCATGTGGAAACACGTTTAAAATAAACCTACTTACATTTTCAGTGTTTTTACTTGAAGTCATCGGTTTTATGGTCTTAACAAGAGCTTAGCAAAAGTTAGTGTTTACAGATTGAAAATTAGGAGGCAGGAACAGGGGAAATGCACAAAAATAATAAGTCTTCAGATTGTTAAGTAATAAGTCCATCTGCACTTTTAGTAACGATTCCATTAAAATGGTTTTTGTTTTCATGCAGTTGAAGAATCGAATTGTCACATACTCTATATTTGCATGGCATTTGTTCTAGTCTTGGTGTTATGGCAGTTTGTTGTTTAATGATAAAGTTACATGAGAAATGTATAAATTCATGATCAAATGGTTCAGTATTATTGGTTTTTGTTAATTCAGTGTACCTGAAGATTACAAAATTAATCCGGGCGCAGTGGAAGCAATAGCTGAGCAGCCAGGCAATGCAGACAAGATTCTGATTGGTTACAACCGTGGCCTCATGGTCCTTTGGGATCGCAAAAGTCCAGGGGCTGAGCAGGTAAACGAAACTAATACTCGTGTGCAATAATGGCCTTTTCCTGAAATATTCATCATTCATTTTGGTAAATTTAACATTTTAAATCGTTGGACATACCAATATTTCCTGATTTTCTGAAAGGCAGGTCTTTTTCTTTTAATAATCTTTCATTTTCCCATTTGCATTTGAAGTAAATATATGGAAACTGAAATCACAGTTTTCTGTGCTCTGTCGTGAAGCATTATTAGATGCTAATATTGCATTGAGGTTATAGAACCTGTTAAATTAATTAGTATTCTAAAAGTGTTGAGATCTATGTAGGAATGGTGCTTCAGAGAATATTTGCACCTAAGAGAAAGGGAAGTTATGGGAGGTTGGAGGTAATGGCATAGTGAGAAGCTTCATAATTTTTGCTTATCATGAAACAAGTAGGATCATACCCATTCAGTTTTTTACAGTTCAAAATGTTTGTCTTCAGAATTTCAGTGAAGAAGAGTGATCTCATAGAAGTTTTGTCTTCATGAAACAAAAGCTACATTCATCTGTCATGCCGTTTTGTATCGTGTGGTGATTGCAGTCACCTCTGATGCATGTAGAGTCATGTGATTAATCCTGTCTGACCATTATTTGAAGAAGAGCTTAATAGTACATTGTGTTTAACATACCATGCTGTCGTATATATCTGTTGCAGACATACATTAGTACACAACAACTGGAGAGTATTTGCTGGCACAGATCAGGTTCTCGGTTTGCATCGTCGCACAATGATGGCAGCTACGCAATATGGGATGTTAGTGTTGGGGAGCGTCCTGCTGAAGAACCAGCAACGGTATATGGTCCATTTCCTTGTAAGGCAGTTACCAAGCTTCTCTGGAGACATGCAAAGAAGTAAGTCGTGTATGAGGTTTTTGGTTTTATCCCGTCCCTATATAGTAGAACACTGAAATTAAAAGTGATCTGGTAGGTATAATGTAAGAAAACAGATTAAGAAGGGCATACAGAACTTGTTGGCTTGTCACTGGTGTGGTTGACATATTGGTTAACAGGATCAGAATTTAATCATTGACGTATTATATGAAACTGATGATCACAACATACTGCCTTTGATCTTGAGAAGGGAGCCATCTATCATGAATGTAGTTTGGTTTTCCTCGCCCCGTTTATGCAGGTACGTGAGAAGGAACATGAAATAATCCATCAGCAGTTCCTTGTAGTCCTGTACATATTATTACACGTGATTATCCTCTCATCATATTCTTTAGAAACCTCCCCATTTGATACAGAATCATTGAATACTTTGAGAACTGATCGGTATTATCTCTGACCATTTAGTGCACTACATATAAGTGTTCTCAATGATATGCTGGCTCATAACATAGAAGTATATCATATTTCTATGCATATGTCAGATTTCATTGTGTTTCAGGGTATTTTGTTTTCAGGCCATATGAAGCACAGTAGCTACCATTGCTTCACATCATCAATGCTTTTCTTTATTCCACCAGCCTCTTACACAGCTTTGCTAATTGATTTCGTACCGGCATTACAGATTCTGATTCCGTGCATATAGACAGATGGACAGACATGGCAAAGCTGATACTTGCTTTTCGTAATTTTGCAAATGCACGTAGCAGTCAGTATACCCTAATTCTTGTCATCGTTTTATATAAGAGAGTGCATGAATCATTGAAGAAAAAATTACATTCATATTTAAGCTGATTGTCAGTAGAGTGTCATTTTCTTCCAGCCCCAGAATTTCAGGATTTTAGCTGTTATGGTGACTTATTGGTGTTTCAGGAATGACTACATTGTGTTTGCTGGTGGTATGCCCCGTGCCAGCTACAGTGACCGTCATACAATTACTGTCCAGCATGGCAAGCGTCATGTTGTGTTTGATTTCACCTCCAAAGTCATTGATTTTTTCACAGTGGCTATTGATCCGGATGACAGGGGTGGGTATTTCATATAATGTTGATATTACTATTATTTTGCGCCCCATGCAGAGAATGTCGTGATTCGTCACTCCTTTATAGCCATATTGACATGTCTACAAGGGCATATGTTGCAGTTGTTTATAAATATTTTGATAAATGCTCTTACCATGTATTGAAATGTTGGTATTTTGTATTAACATGTGATTTTAACAGAAACGTACATTGGAATGTTACATTTACTTGATAGATCAAATCAGAAACATAAATGGTACAAGTGTTCTTATTGTGGAGGACACAAGGCTGATTTGCAGGTTTCTTTTGACTTGTCTCTGAAATTTCAGCATGATAACGATTTCGTGAACTTCAGAAGCATTTATTGTTTGTAGTTCCTATATGCAGTCAGATAAGCCTTGTTCAGCCTCTGGAATTTTTTTGCTTTTGGGTCTTAGAAGTATAAAGCAACAGTTTTGATAATCATGTGTTCATGCTTCTGGTCTGTTGAAATTTAAGCATGTTTCCACTTACTTTCATAATTTTTTTTAATAATTTATTTTCATTTTCTTTCTGTAGAATTTGATGAGCCAGAAGCTCTGATTGTGCTTCTGGAAGAGGAGCTTATGGCCATCGACTTACTGTCGGATGACTGGCGAATGTTGTCATTGCCGTACTTGGTTTCCTTACATGCCAGTGCAGTGACGTGCTCACAGCATGTGTCAGGAGTACCTCGGGACCTGTGGAACAGTATTGTGTTAGCTGGCAAGAGGCAAACACAAGACATCTACTCTGACAGAGTAAGTTCAGTCACAAATTTTAAACTGAGCGTAGCACAAACTAGTTACAAAGTTGTATGTATGAAATATGTTACAGTAGGAATGTTATATAATATCAGTATTATATAATGTAAATGTTTATTGCATTTGGTTTGTTCTCTTGTCTGGCAAATATATTCACTTTTGTGTGGTGGTGCTGGAAGTGGCAGGGGAGTAATATTTGGCCTTTTGGCACAGGAATAGAATGCCCCGTGTGATGTGCAGGAGGCATGAATTTAAATGAGAGGGCATAAGGAAGGACATTAAATGGCCTTTGTCTCTGTCTGACTTTCTGCATTTTGAGGGTTGCACTGTGGGACAGGGTTATCTGATGTTAAGCGCCAAACGGTCAGTGGTCATTTTATGTAGAGGAAATGTTCTTTATCCTATGTGCTTATGCAAGACAGTGGCCTTAAAGTTCTGAAGCGAATTTTCTAAGCATACAAAACTGACTGCAGTAAGTGTGATTGTTACATTGTCAATGTTTGGCCTAAACAAAATATTTTCATCCCTTGCAAAATGTTTGTAAATTTTATGACAAATTTAATTTTCATTTTCAAATTTTTCTTTCACCTATGTTGAGTGTTAATGTGTTAATCTGTGATATAAACATTCCTTCTGAATGCTGTCATGTTTGTTAGTGGTACAACATTCAGCCTTATTTAGGAGTACACTTTGTGTGTTAATCCTTCAGTTGGCAACGGTTTTGTAACACTTCATTTACCAGTGTGTCGGAATTCTGTTTTCTTTAATAGTCCATGTATCTCAGTTTCTGTGTGCATGCAGGGCTGTGGAGTCGGAGTCGGAAGGAATTTTGGGCGGAGCTGGAGTCAGTAAAAATGTACCAACTCTGACTCCGACCGTGATATAGAGTCTTAAATAGATACTGGCTACAATAACAGTTACACTCATACTGAAATGTAAGAACTAGGTTATAAGTCTAAAAAGTAGCCTGATGATTCACGTGTTGGTGATGAAATATCTTACAATACCATTTATTACTTTAGCAGGTTTACCGTTATTAGATAATACATATTGAGCTTTTATGAAGGAGTCGGATTCAGAGATTTAAAAATCGAGGCATCGGAGTCTGAGGTTTTACGTTCCGACTTCACTGCTCTGTGTGCATGTGCAATCTTAGCAGTGTTTCACATTCCCTACAGGAGTGGCCAGTAACTGGGGGTAAAGTACTGGGTGAGGCATTGGAGGAAGGAGAGAAGGCATATCTAGAACTACTGCTAACTGGTCATGAGGATGGAACTGTCAGATTTTGGGATGCAAGTGGAATAGCACTTCAGCCTCTTTATAAATTTGGTTCTGCTCAGTTATTCAGCGGAGATGAGATAGCAAATGAAGGTATTAATGGCGCTAATGATGAAGAAGATGATGAGTGGCCACCATTCAGGAAGGTTTGTTCCTACTTGTCACATAGAATAGCATTTACTTAGGTGCTTTCAGATTTGTAGATAATGGTTAAGAGTTGAATGTGTTGTGGGGTCCTCACGTAAAAGATATTCCTCATATAAGGATAAATTTAAATAATCTGTTGCTTGTGTGACACAGCCTTGTATTACAGGGTTTTCTGGTGTTTATGGCGTAATGCCTGGAAAATAACTCTTTAAGTGTGAAATTTGAACTTGTCGCAGTGGTGCATATTAAAACTGGACTTTGGGATGTGCTGCTGTGTAGTCTTTGTTTCTCAGAAATGTTGGTAACCATCTAACAGACTACATGGTGTCACATGTGAGAAGTCCACAGTGTTAAAAATTATATAAATAAAAGTACATAAATAAAACACAAAGTCTGTCATAATCCTAAACGTAGATTTCACTGTGAGTAGATCTCATTAAAGGTCATTAACTTCATGGAACGTAGTTTCGCTTGAGGGACTAATACAGTAAACCCCAAATTTTATATTTTTGTGGGAGAAATAGCTTAAATATGGGAAAAATACAAAAAATACGTAAAATATCAGAAAACACAAAGTGCAGGAACATACAAGTGTTTTACTGTAGGTCTGCAGTTGGTCACGAAAGCTCCTCTGTCTAATAGTGAGGTTAAGAATGCATGGAGCTGTACCTATACTCATTTGTGTTTTTATGGTGTGGTGCGTAAAGCAGAGAAATAACTTATATTTTCTTGGAGTGATGCTAATAGAACAGGTCTTTTAATTGAATGCCTTTTTTCCTTCATTTTGTGATTGCACACATGAGGGGCATGTAATTGCATTGTATTGTTACACTTCACAGGTTGGAACATTTGACCCTTATTCAGATGACCCTCGATTAGCAGTAAAGAAAGTTGCTCTCTGCCCTGTGTCTGGAACACTGGTTGTTGCTGGGACTGCAGGCTCTGTCATTGTTGCCAAAATTAACTCCGACACTGTAGAGAAGGAAGTTCAGGTACTTGACTTAACCATTAAGGCATATTTACATGTTCAGTTGTTTTTGGCATGGTAAAATGTAATTTTGCTGTGTGCTGGAAGACATTGCAGATTGCCTCGAAGTGTAAGAACTTCTTTTTGTGGAGCCTTTATGTTTCTGTTCATAAGAACTTTCATCCAGTTCATTATCTAACCCTTTCTGAAACATATTTATCACTTACAAAGTAATAGCAGGACGTGCTTTATAATGCTTTACAAATTCAAGAATGTTCATAGACTTCAGATATGTTCTAAATATTTAGTTCTTGTTCAAATGTGACAATGTTGGTGTCCTTACTGTTTAAAGCATTCCTTATTTTTATATTAGTCATGGAATTACTGCCATTTTTATCTAGCATTTTTATAGTGCTATTTGTATGCATATGAATGTTAATTGTCTGGCCTTTAAATCCCTGTATAGGCTGTAACAGCCAGGTTATTTATTTTAAATGTCCGTGCCTGCACCTGCATGGAACAGCATTTTACATTTCATCCGTGAATAGTTACATCTGTTAAACCCTTTGGTCATTGTCACTGGTTTTCGGTGCTTTCAGGTGACACCAATGAACATAGTATTAGATCGAGATGGGTTTGTATGGAAGGGGCATGATCAACTAACTCCACGGAGTGGAACCCTGTCACTGGCTCCAGGATTTCAGCCACATTCTTTGCTTCAACTTCACCCACCTGCTGCCATTACAGCCCTTGTTTTACATGCAGAATGGGGTCTTGTAGCTGCTGGTACAGCACATGGCCTTGCATTATTTGACTATATCCGTCACAAGGGTGTCCTTACAAAGTGTACTCTCAACCCTAATGGTAAGCTGTACAAATACATGGTTGTGTTGAAATTTGTTGTCGTGTGTCACTGGACAGTACATGTTTATGTTACTGCTGTGTGGTGCTGTTACCAGTGTACAAGAAGGTGAGATAACCCTTGGTGGGGAGGGTGCTTTAACTGCAAGGCTTCCATCATCCTATACTCTGTTATCCTCTGTTGTTTGTTGTATGCTGGTAATTCGTTAGTGATATTTGTTGGGTTCCATGATCCTGTTCCGTTAGTGACTTAATAAAGACCACATGTGGATAGAATGTCAGCAGTTTTATATTATTAGTATTCCATAATCACTTGTCACAACATACTGAGATTTGATGGCACTCCATATTTTGTAGTGTGAAATTGTGTAATACACTTTCGATGTACCCAATACAAATTCATGGTACACAAGAAGAATGAATACTTGAACATGTGAAGTAGGTTACATTACTTTAATAATGATATTGAGTGAATAAAGTGTATAAATTTTGCTATTAACAGAGCCTTTGTATCTGGAAGAAATGTATTACAAATGTTTACTGTTCTTGCTGTTATGAGCACAACACTGATAGAGAGGGGTGTGTCAGTATGAACTACAGTAGAACCCCCATTTAAGATTCATCTGGAGGACGAGCTGTGTGTACCTTAAATCAAAAATCTGAAATGGGAGTCATGTCAGAATCAAACAGAAAATTACTACTGTGGTTAAGGAAACATGTTTGCTCTCAATTTAAGTATCAATCGTCATATACTTTTATATTTTTTTATTGGATGTTCACGTAATCCAGACTCCAGTGTTGTAAACAATCCCTAAATTGAGGCTACAAAACAGTGTAGGGATCAAATTTTCATGTCTTAAATGCAAGAGGCACCTAAAGTCAGACCATAAATCAGGAAAAATTATGGATTATTTGTGTGGGGCTTTTGGTCGGAACCAGAAAAAAGAACCCAGCGTGAGAAAGTCTTAAATCCAGAAACCTTAAGTTGAGATTCTACTGTATATTCGCCTAGATTTTACTATAACTTCTCTCTCTCACTCTCTAAAGGCAGACCTAGTAAGTGGAATGAAGAAATAGCCAAAGCTGCCTCATAATCGTTGTGTTAATGTTCCAGATCTGTCTGGAGCAGGCGATGCTCCAATTTCACGGCGCAAGTCATTCAAAAAGTCATTAAGAGAGTCATTCCGTCGCTTACGTAAAGGAAGATCCACAAGGCAAGCTGACAAACGAGGAGCTCAGAATATTACCTCCCCCACTACTGTCACACCTGGTGACTCAAGGAAGAAGGATGGGTAAGTATTGGAGTCTGTGACAGTTGTTTGATCTTTAGTTGCAGTTGTGTCTTGAGCATACTGAGTGTCAGGGCTTATGCAGCTGAGTCTGCTGGTATTGGAAGTTGGTGAATGGGAAGACAATCAGTACCATTAGGAAGTCAATGGGTAAGGAACCATCCAACACAGTAAGGGAATCCATGGATGAAATTCCAGTCCCATTAGCAATGCAGTGGATGAAAAGCCATTGGATACCAATATGAAGTTGGTGGAAATGTAACCAGTGAATACCATTAGTAAGGCACTGGATGAAAATTCACTTAACAAGTACCAGATACCATACACACTTGATAATGAAGTATATCTGCTTCATATTTTAAGGAGTCCTGTGTGTGACCCTTTTAACAGCATAGAGATCTGACTCAGAATAGTATGTTTGAAGATCAAACCACCCTTTTCTCTTTCAGTTTATGTTATTATGAAAAAAGTGTTTCAAATGGAGATTTTAGACACCAAATGTTGCTCACTGATGTTTGTTGTCATTTGTGATGACAGAAGTATGTTTGTTGTGGCCACTTAAGTCCTGAGAATTATGAGCGTCCTGGCAAAACCTGTAAGTTAGAACAGTGCTGTACCAGGTACCATTTCCGGTTAGTAATTCTCAGTTATGCACAACATTTCACTAGCTGTAGTCACTGAATTTGACACTCAGTGATTTTTGTGTTCCCCATATTGAAAGTTACCTTGAAAAGAGATTTTGTGAAAATGTCATAAGCCATACAAATTCAGTGTGGGAATTGGATCCTTTTCCATAAGAATAATTACCAGTTGTATTTCAGCAGATGGCAGGACTGCTGGAATCAGTGTTCAGTTGGGACTTTACTTTGAAAGGGATAAATTGTGTTAAATATTAGGAACTTTGGTTTTATCTCCCAGGATTCAGTCGTAGAACTTTCTAATAGACCTTGCAACATGGAGTAATGGTTAACAGTGTAGTCTATTTAAGAACAGAGCATGTACTGAGATATAAACTAATGTGATGAAGATAGTCTTAAAGTCCCACACAACACTGTTGTGAAATAGCCATTAATTAGGTACACAGTAATAATTGAAAACATAACTCGAAATATATGCTATCTTATACTGAGCCATCTGTGAAATTTACCAGTTTCCTGAACTAATGTTGGTGTGGGAAGTCTGGAATGACCATACACATAGGAACGTACGGTATAATTTTGATATGAAAGAATTTATGAAGTTTGTAATGTAGCCTATTTTGATGGCTACTGAGTGTCAGAAACTGGTTGAAATATGTAATCTTCAAGGCCATCACCTAATTTATAATCACAAAACCATATTTATTGTGTGTTTGTCACATACAAAAATATGTTAAAATTAGTTCAGAGGCAACTAGTTTTGGCTCTGGCTTCGAGCCATCATCAGGCCTCATCCAAGAACAGTCTCCTCTTTACATTGCGCAATACATTACAAATGTGTAAATATATAGAGGGCTGTCAGATGAAATTATTTTACAGGTGAAACCAGTTACCTGTAAAATAATTTTCACTTTCGTTATATGTGATGGACATTCAATAAATACACCTTTGTGATCTGTTATACAAATGGGGATGTCTCATATAAACATTAATTTCCAATGGTTGACTTTTTCCTTGATTGCTGTTTCATCAACCAATACACCCGCTCATTGGCAGAACCACTTGAAGAGTATGATTCTGAATCTTTGATCTCTGCATTCTGCATTTATTTCTGTGTGGCTGGTCTTCAATTACATAACACAACTGATCTAATTTTATCATTGTTCAGAATGGTGAACAACACTGAATTCAAATCATTCTGCCTTCCTCTTTTGCTCTTTGATGGGCCACTGCCTTCATAAAGGTGTATTACTTCAAGCTTCATATTTAGGTCTAAGCATTTCTGTCACTGTCATAATTAGGTCTGAACAACTTGTAACATAATCAGAGACAGCTGTTCACCTCCAGGTCATTAGGCAATTGACAGAGTATCCCACGAAACAAATTACTGTATGTGACTGCAGAGGCCATTCAGAGGTGTTACTGATGGACATTTCCTGCCAACTGAAACTAGGAGGGGTTAGTTACCCACAAGTTCTAGAGAGCAGAGTTCCTTCTATTATGCTGTGGAGGTGCATAGAGAATGGGTTGATGGTACCTTTAAGTACCGAGGTTTCAGAAGCAAAACTTACAGGAAAAAGATGGGCCCTGTGTGGTTGTGGTATATGTGAGAGTGTGTTTGGTTTGCCAGTCTGGAGGAGGTGACAGAGGATGTGGCAGCTGAGACTGGAGAAGAAGCAGCTGAGAAAGAGGTGGAAGCTGAGGAGCAAAGAAGTTCCCTGGGGTAAACCAGCATACACTCCAGACTGAATTGCTCTTTTATTTCCGACATAGTTTGATTTCTTTATTGGGCATGGCATGGAGCAAGGTTTTGTTGTTTCTGGCTAAAGCATATTGACACATTGGTTGCTAAAATGTAGTGAGGCTGGCTGTGTTTCCTTTCCAGATCTGTTTTACATCACATTACTTTGTAGCAGATGTCTGTCTAATTTTGATAATGTAGAGTAAGTTGGATGACTTTCATTGCATATGATCTAAAGCTGATGCCCGTTTTTTGATTCTCTTCACCAGATATTACTCATCATTATCAGCACTTTGGCCCTTGGTGGGCTTTGGCTTCCTTCACAACCCTCCTCCAGCCTACTCTGTCCTCTACACATTGTCTCCACCTTATAACCCCCATCACCACAAAGTCCGTCACCACATTGTCCGGCCATCTTGTATGTGGCCGTCCCTTCCTTCTGGAGAATAATCTCCCCTTCAGCATTCTTTTAGGCATCTCTTCCTCTGATTTTCTCTCCACATGCCCTAGCCATCTTATCCTCTGTGCTTTCATGAACTGTACAATGTACCCAATATTACCAGTGTGATCAAATTGTGAGGAGGGTGAGGTGGGCAGGACATTTAGCATGGGTGTGGGAAGAGATAAATGCACACAGAATTTTTGTTGTAAACTTCAAGCACAAATGACGTGGTGATGTAGTTGGGAGGACTGTATTAAAATGCATTTTATGGAAATAGAGTGTCAGGGTGTAGACTGGATCTCGTCTGTCTGAGGAAAGGGTACAGTGGCGGGCATGTGTGAATGTAGAAATGAACCTTCAGGTTTTATAAAACACTGGGAATTTGTTGCCCACAACTTTAAAGTAGAATAGTGCACCATTGAGTTGGTTGAGGGTAGGTATGGTGTAATGCACATCATTGAATACGTGCTGTGTTATAAGTGACTAATAGAAATGAGCGGAGATGAAAGACAGTATGGATGGATGTAGTGATACAGTTTGCAGTTGAGATATCCTAAGCGTAAACATATGTAAAGGGCTTGAAGACAAAATGTGGCAAACAAGGATTTTTTCCACACTGCAGACTGCATTAATAGTCATCATTAGATATGTTTTATACTAGGTGTCAGTTTGTCTTATGTTCAACTACAGAGAGGATATTTGATGACTCCTAGGCTATGGCCTTTCCGCTGTGCATGTTTGTGTGTTCCTGGCCACCTTTCTATCCCACTAGCTGCAGTGAAGGGTACTGGTCACATTGCAGTATATGTTTGTCAGAATTAATTGTATTTGAATGAAACAATGGACTCACCACCCGCACACTCAGAATATATTGAACACTGTGGCTGAAATACGGCCCCACAGACCCCGCAGTATGGGGGGACCTGCAGACATATAGAATACTAAAATTTGTTGTGTGTTGGTTTGGAGATGGTAGTATTTTGGATCCCTGTTATGAGGTCTGGGAGGAACTTCACTAAGATTTACACAGGGCCCCCCTATTATGGACTTGTGGGATGGGGGGCATGATCAATTGTGTACTCCATTGATCAGACGCAATTTTTTTGCATCATGGAGTGGAACATCAAGTAAATGGGAAGTTCTGTGATCGAACAGATTAGGTAGGCAGTGTCTTGAATCTAGTATTCCGAATGACAGATACTGAGTACAGCCTTAGCGAAACCTACCTTGAGGTACAGATATGTCAGTGGCATATATCTGGTTGGCCCTGTATCAAAAAAGAACCAGAGCAATTCCAGACACATGTCAGCAGTGTTCATTTAATCAACACATTTGCAATAGAAACAAATGGATGCAGATGGCACACTACCACTCTTCACCATACTGGTTAAAGAGGAGGGTGCTGGTTTACTGGGACATAAACTGTATGGACTGCAGAAAGCGCATTCATACTCTTGTCTACCTACATGCAAGTTCTGAACATCACCTGTGGCGAAGTCATAACCACTGCTGTGTGTGACATGTGACTTCAAGAGTTTTCATAGATTCAGCACCTAAAGAAGACTTCCAGAGGGCTGCAGTGCACACCCACTAGACCTTCAGCCCCAGAAGAAAGGCTCTGTTGCAGCAGAAGATGCCAGTTGGGGTGGCTTGTGGAAGAATTTATAATTTTTATGCTGTAGGCTGCTTCTTATTCAGCTCTGCCTTGGTATCTGTCTTTCTTTTTGTTTCACTTTTTTGTTTTGTCTGTAACAGGATACTGTATGTTTGATATGCTAGTGACTTTTTTTATTCAATTGCATGGGCCTGATTTCTGCAGCCTGTACAGTCTTATACAATTGGCATGGAGCTTTTGAAAAAACCAAAATGAATTGCTGTGTTACATTTTTTATACAGTAGATATTATAGATTTCCTGCTTTTATGCCACATGATTGATGATAAGTTATATGTCTGCACTTTCGAATTGGCCATGTGATATTGGAAAGTAATTTCTAATATACTTCCTGTTTTTGTGTTTTGTTAGTGTGTATTTAGTTACATACAGACATGGGATTCAGAGGTTACACACAATAGGATGTCACGTCAGACCCTTCCCCGCTGTTTGCAGTGTCGAAGTGTAAGATACTCCCCAGGCAGTCTTTAATTTTTAGGTTGTGTTGCGTGAGTTAGGACAGAAACCATTCTGAACCTACTAGTTACCCATGTGCATTTTTGCCTCATGTGGATTGAAATGTGTAGTCAGACCTTTTGTTGACTGATGTGCAGTAGGACCTGTAGTCAGTATAACAACTGGCGATGGGCTGTAGTGTCCGTGGTTTGAACCCTGTTGGGGGTAAGGTTTTCCAGACTGGCCCTGGGGCCCACCCAACCTCCTGTACAATGGATACCAGGTATCTTTCCTGGACATAAAGCAGCCAGGGCATGGCATTGACCACCCACCCCTCATGTAGTGCCAAGGTTAAATGAAGAGTTCTCCCTGTGGGCCTCATGGCCTGTTATAGGCCAAATGTTACTTTCTCTTGGTTATTAAAAGCTGCTGGGTATGAAAATTATTTACACTGCTGTAGTTAGTTCTCTTGCTGTCTCTTTTCACTCTTGCCATCAGATGTAACAGCAGCAGAGTTTATGCATCACCATGACTGTGAACTTAATAAATTACTTTTGAATGGCATTTTGGTAATAGGATTTTGTGGATGGTATTTGTATATTGTTTCTTAAGTTTACATTGAAAGGGTGGTTGGTATTGCCTTCCTGCTCTTTATCGTATGGCACTTCTATGAGCTTTCTTATTAATACATTGTTCTGCAGTTCTGTTCTGTGACCAAACAGTATATTAGAACAGGTTTTGCCCATATGGTGCCAAAGTTACAGGTTTGCATGAATCAACACCCTACAATGAGACTGAATCATTGTACTTTATTATTTAAGCTCTACAAAAATGTATTAAAATGAATGTCCATATACCAATATTGTAGCTCCTAATCAACTGTGTGTGCCAATTCAGAATCGTAAACAAAAATCTGAATAAATTTAATATTGAACATCCCCTTTGGTGTACATATACAATGTACAAAATCTTCAATTCCTTGAAGGAAATCAGTCACGACCAACCAACAACCAACAAACAAGGTTGGTTGGTCGTGACTGATTTCCTTCAAGGAATTGAAGATTTTGTACAAAAATCTGAATGTTGGTATTCAGTGGATACCTACCTGGTAATTCGGATTACCCAAATTTTCTTTAGACCTGTACAAGTACTAGTGTCTCTGCAGTTGAATTTTAGAAAGTACGTACTATGGCAATACCTTAGATTCATTCATGTTAACATACTTTTCTGATTGTGCTGTCTATGGTTTGAAATGATAATGTATACTTTTTTTAACACATGAATTCAAATACTATATGTACGACTATTGTCCTTGCTCTTTGCATGCGTTTAGCATGCCAGTGTGATGTTTGGAATGTGCCTTGCAGGGCAGGTGAAGCTGCTGTGTCCTCATCCTCGGCAGGTCCCGGTGGGTTAAGCCCTTTGGAAACAAAACCTGTGGAGAGGCAAGTGGAGGCAAGGCCAGTGGATGATTCATTAGGCAGTATGGTACGCTGCCTTTATTTTGCCAAGACTTTCCTTATCACTGGTATGTAGTTCAGTTTTGGATTCACTTTCCTGGATATTTAAAACTAATGTTTAGTGTGAAATGACTGTACAGTGCTGTAAGTCTGTTGTGTTTCTACTTATTTCTGTGTTCTGATTACATTTGGATAACATATTCAGGTTGGAAATGTAACTACTACTACTACTACTACTACTACTACTACTACTAATAATAATAATAATAATAATAATAATAATAATAATAATAATAATAATATACACTTCATTTGGACTTTTTTGCATTGTCTGTTTAAAGTACCATTGTAGGAACATCACATTTGAGAGACTGGGTATGTCTCTGGCCTTGGACAAGAAAGGATGAAGAAGCCTATTGACTTGGCCTGAAGCTAATCTTCAGTGGGCACTGTAGGAATATCAGTGAATGAATATGTATGAGAACTATCACTAATACTAGTACTCACTGGAGGCAAGTAGTCTATTATGGGTTTTTGTAAGGTCAAATAGGTGGGGTCCCTTCAAACAATTCTTGGGCTGGTAAAAATAGGACATAGTGCTAGCAGATAAGTTTTATTAAGCATCATCCCTTGTGAAATAGTTCCATCCTGCATTAATATGATGCTTCTATCAATGTCTCTGTTTTTCCCAAACATTTCATAAACAATTTTGAAGGAATTTGGGTTCCTGCTCTTGCATTTTTTCTTGTATTTCCTCTACTGATTCAAATTGGTGTCACTTGAAAGTGACATCCAACTAAGGGAGTAGGAGAAAGTCTGCTGCAGTGAGAACAAGGTTGTAGGGTAGCTGTGGAACCATTTTTTTTTTCCTTTACTGTTCTTTGTGTGTTCATGCAGTGGACTTTGTAAAACAGAATCCTTGATTCACAAACATCTGGCAGCAAACTTCTAATGCACTAGACCTCAATAGTCAAAGAAAACAGTGAGCATCTTTTCACATTCAGTGTGCTTTGTCACATTTTTTGATCTGGGGGGATGATTTTGATTTGCATTATGAAGACTGGTGTTTCGTTTTGACATTGTACACATGGACCCACATCTTGTCACCTGTTACACTTAATTTGATGAAGTTCTAATTTCTTCCGCATGTTGCAACAGGCCTGGGCAAATGTTCAGTCCTCTTCTTTCTTCAGCCATGAGAAGTAATGGAATGAATTTTGCAGACACACACCACATGACCACATTTGCAGACAAAATTGTGACACATTCTGTTATTGGTGTTTCTAAGTCTTTGCCATTTTTTATACCGTTAACTGTCAACCTGAATGTGCCAGGGTCTTGGCTGCATTGATTTTTTCATCCAATAATGCTGTGGCTGGTGGCTGAATTGAGGGTTGTCTTCCTGCCACTTTTGACCACTATTAAAACATTTAAAATTCAGACTGTTGATTGGTGCAGTGCCACATTGCCAGATACCACTTTTAACACACGATAAGTTTGAAGTTTTTCTAACAAAATATCACACAAATTTGCTGTTCCATTAATGGCCTTAAAAAAATCACTGATGCACACTTTTGTGTAAACCACGTAATGGCCTTCTGTCAACAGTAAGGCATGTTAGGACTGAGTGGAAAACAGCAATGGGATCCAGACATCCAATTAAAGTGCATCCCCATTATGACCTGACCAGCACATCATTTGGAAGGGAGGTTGCGTGTGCAGTCTAAGAATTTCGTGAACAGGCATTGTTCCAGTCAGTCGAGTACAATGAATGATAGAATTAGGTTTTAGCGGAAAAGGTAGTAATGTGGAAGTCCAGATGTCAGTTAGAGAGAGGCATGTAATTCTACATGTGCTACTGATGACTGTGGTTGATAATCAAGTTGAGGAAAGTTTAAGAGGAAAAGAAAGAAAATCAGGACAAATCGGCATTGCAAGTAGACTGTTCCCTTGCTTTTCAGTCTCAATATTAGAGAGAAGTCTCTACCATAGTAGTCCTGTGTTTTCCTGTTTAATGTTATGGTCTTTCTTGAACACATTGCTCATTATTGTGGACTTCTCTTCTAATCTTTGCCTTAAGGTCTATCGCCCTGTTTCATTCTCAAACAGGGCTGTGGAGTTGGAGTCGGAAGAAATTTTGGGTGGAGCCGGAGTCAGCAAAGTGTACTGCCTCCGACTCTGACCTTGATATAAAATCTTAAATAGACACTAGCTACAATAATCTTCAGACTGGTACTTAAATGTAGGTTGTAAGTCTAAGAAGTAGCATGATGATTCACATGGTGGTGATGAAATGCCACATGATACCATGTAGCATTTTAGTAGGTTTACCACTATTAATACATATTGAACTTTTATGAAGGAATTGGAGTGTGAGATTTAAAAATTGAAGAGTCGGACTTAGAGGTTTTGTGTACCAACTCCACAGCCCTGCTGTCAGGTCTGGCTAACAGTGGTGTGCCAGTTGCACCTTCTCATACAGACATTTCCACGTGTACGTAAAGCACTGTAGATACGTTTTTTTGTGGAAAGATTTGGTTTTTTGTGGTTTGGTTTTGGAGGTTAATTTTTGGTGTGTGTTTTCTGGTTTGAAGGCAGTCTTGGTACTATAACTGTTCCAATTTCTTCTGAACTACTCATAAGTGTGTATGCTGTGTGGAATGACAACTGTATAAGTGAACGTGTTCCCAGCATTGTATGCTAGCTAACAACAAATGAGAAAAGATGTGTGTATGAAGTGAATGATAATACTAGTTTAGCTGGAAATGTAGGTCCAATTGTCTTGTATGCTGCTGCAATATTTGTCCTTAATGTTCCACTGCACTTGCACCAACCACAATATTCCCAGTGTGATAGCCTTCTATATTAAGGAGACTGATAGAAGTGGTTTCTTCTTTGAAAGTTCTGGAAGTAAGGTTAGTTTATTTTAAATCGATCTGTGTTGCAGTTCAGATGATGACAGCCACATTGTGGGCAGGAACCAATAATGGCACGGTGTTTATATTCACTTTGACCATTCCATTGGGTACGAGGCGTACAGAAGAAGATGTGTCATGTCAGTTAGGGAAAGAAATACAGCTGAAGCATCGAGCCCCTGTAATAGCCGTTGCTGTCATAGATGGAACAAACTCCCCGCTACGTGAACCCTATGAAGTAGAGAAAGGCAGCTCAAAACAGCAAGACTCGCCACACCGTGTTGTTATATGTTCAGAAGAACAGTTCAAGGTCAGTCAACACAGAGTTCATCGAAGCAGTGAATACGTTAAAGCATGTAGTGCAGCTGAAGCCTGAGAACTGAGACTGCATCAGATGTTCTGTCCCCCTACCCCACCCCCCAAGTGCCTTTCTCCTGCTGTGTTTTTATTTTGTCTCTTAAGTAATCTAGTTCTGTGCATTTAGTAAGATAAATAATATACCAGTCACAGTGTTTATATGTGTATGTGTTAAAACCATTAACATATCCCTAACACTTCAGCCATCAAGTGGTCATTGTCAGGGGAATGCTCTTATGAGCGTGCTCTATCATCACACATCTTAAAATGTTGGGTGTACAATACACGTAAAGTTAATGATTCATGCATAAGATTTCTGAAGAAATGTAATGTCTGTGTTTGTAGCTGAGTGTTGATTTCTTTGTGTCATAACCACTGCCTGGTCCAGCTTTGCTGTCCATTCAGAAGAACGGCACCATTATTTTTAGATGGTGGTGGTGATCTACAAATATAAAATATGGTGTTCTGCCCTGAGGATGACAACTTGATCTTTGAAATATGTCAGTAATGTGTTAATGGTATTATTCAGTAGACTGTGCAGTGAGGCAATGGATTATGTGCTTGTTGGAAGCATTTTTTGTGGCAATCTTATCACATGTTCATATCTTGTGTCAGAATGCTTCACCATTATCCAAATGGGATTCATGCCTCATCAGCCAAGGTCCAGATATTGGTGGATATCTTTTATGAAGAAGTTTCATATTTGCATCACATTTCAATCTGCTCTGCTTGCAGTTTGTTGTACTGATGAGAACACCGCCACGTTCCAAGTTGTATGGGTTGTTTTTTATTAGCCAGCCCAGAAAACAGTTTATCACACTGCATACCTTTGTCCATATTATTGTCCAGTACTGTCATGGCTGTCTGTCCAAAACTCATGTAATGTACCATGTACCTTTGTGCATATGACCAGTTGCATAGTCATCTTTGTATATTCTCCAGAACATAATCTCCTTGCACTTCATATGTATATAATGTGGTTCTATCTCTGCATTTAGATCTTCACACTTCCAAGTTTGAAGCCTTTCTGCAAGTTCAAACTGACGGCTCATGAAGGTGCACGAGTGCGGCGCATGGGCATGGCACAGTTCACAACTGCAGGTGGCCAACATTCAGAAAATTGTTTGGTGTGCTTAACCAACTTGGGTGACTGCATTGTGCTGAGTGTACCAGAACTTAGGCGGCAACTTAATGCAGCTGTGATCCGACGGGAGGACATCAAGTATGGCTTAACTACCTTGTACTTTTTAATATTATGAGATTTGCTGTGTTTTACATTTTCCGAATTATTTACATCAATCACAAATTTCGATTCACTGTTATGAACAATTTTAGGCCTCTTTTTGCTGTCCAGTGATATACAATTCTTTTGCTGACTCTTAGCTGTATTGGAATCTCATATACATGTTAAAATTTGTAGTATTTATTTTGCAGGTTCATGTCATTTTAATCCTGCGTGTCAGAACTGCTGACATATTGCAACTATTTATATTAATTTGTACATTTGTTTCAAGGTCATATCATAAGAAATGTTTCTTGTAACTGAGTAAAATATCCTTCTAAAGTGAAGCAGAAAGGAGTTTTTAAAAATTATTCTAACATATAATGCACCTCAGTGGGAAGTAAGCATGAAAAGTAAACATGAAAACAAAAGGGGTAGAACGGAAAATTTCAGTGATTTTATTTGCCTGTGATGTGAGGCAGTATGATGTTTGAGGCAGTGGCATTACAAGGAAATCAAGCTTCCTACCTTGTAAAGTGAAGGAAATATAAACTTATATTCAGTTGTAAAATAGTTGCATCAAAATGGTGAGTAAAAGGAAACTTGGGACCTAAAGGGTCAGCTCTGAATCTAAAATGGAATGAAAGAGTGGTGAAATGCTGTGCACTGTCAAAAAGTTGATTTGAAATTGCCATTTATATGCTTTTCATCAGCACATAAGTCCTTGAAAATGTAAAAACAATAAAATATCAATGTATGTTCCTTTGTGACAATAATATCAACTGTGTTTTCTCTACTTCAGGTACAGAATTGATTTATGGTAACACATTTTACCCCCCCCCCCCCCAAGGATTGTCTCAGCCATATAAAATTAACCAATTCACACCCTTACAAAGCTGTGTCATCACACGGGTTGTTGGTTGCCAGTTTTACTGCAAAGGCCTAGAGACCAGTGAACATTATTTATAGTACTTCAGAGACAAGAAGTAGTAATAATTTCTATGACTTATCCTGTGGTGAGCTGCCTGAGATGGGGATGGATGTGGTTAAGTTAGAACTGCAGCAAATAGGACTACATAGTAATACGTATCTTCATACTGCAACTATGATTTAAGTCCAGTCAGTATTGTTGACAGTTTTACGTATCTGAGTATGGTGTATATCATGAGTAAGTTGTAGTAAACTTTATATTATTCATACTGTGCATAGTTATTATCAAGTACAAATTCCTCCCAACTAATGCACAGTTATTATTCAGTATGTTCTTACATTACAGTACTTTGTTCCAACATGTTTTGATTGCTATTGGGATCATCCTCAGGGATACATTTAAAAGTTAAAGTTACACAGTCAGAATTACAATGTTTTGAATATGTGACAACATATAAAATGTGTGTACAAATGGTTAATTGACATGCAGTTCACTTGTAGTAAAAACATAGATCTACAGCAAGTGAACTGCATGTCAATTAACTGTTTCTATACACATTTTATATGTTGTAACATTTGCAAAAATTTTGTCGTTCTGATTGTGTAATTTCAACTCTTAAATATATTGCTTAGGATGATCCCAGTAGGGACTGAAACATGTTGGAATGGAACGTTGTAATGTCAGAACATACTGAATAATAACAGTGCATTAGTTGGGATGAATTTGTATTTAAGTTGTAGTAGTTGCCAAAGTCCATAGATCGCTGGGTAATGCTGTCCACAAGGGATTGAAATTCTGTGCGTAAGGATTTGTGCACAACAAGAGAGTTCGTAGTTTAATAATGTGAAAGTGCTGAGTTGCCCATTCTTTTGGAATATTGTGCTGTATTGCTGGGTGATTGGTAGTGCGTATTGGTTCCAAAATGTTGGTCACCAGTCACCCAGTGATGCTGTGCAACACTCCTGAAGAACAGTGATGTCAACTGCATCACTATGAAAGCCTCAAAACTCACAGTGAGAAAGTGCTGATTATGAAAATTACTGTGTGGAGCTTTTCCTGAAGAACAGTGATGTCAACTGCATCACTATGAAAGCCTCAAAACTCACAGTGAGAAAGTGTTGATTATGAAAATTACTGTGTTGAGCTTTTCAATTTTAGTTAATGTGGCAATCTTGTGGGCTTCTGAAAATATATGAAACATAATGTGTGAGAATGCTGAGTCAGAGTGTGTTACAGCAGACAAGTAAAGGTTGTTTATAATGTTTCAGTGGCATCTCTAGCCTGACTTTTACACGTACAGGGCAGGCTTTGTATCTCCATTCATCAAGCGAGTTGCAGCGAGTGACATTGTCTGCAACATCAATCACACAGCCACGATGTAGATTAGAACTTCCAGAGGGGGCTCGTGAGTCTGCATCTGGTGAGAGAGATACAGATGAAGAGGAAGAGGATGATGAGGAGGAGGAAAGGAAGATAGAGGGTAGAGAAGTGTCAGCCCCTTCACCAACTGCACAAGAGCAGCAGGATTCAGCTCCTGTAGTTAATGGTGGCACTACAGACGTAGAAGGTATGGCAGAGTGTGTTTCAAACTTTCACATTTGCACTTCATCAGTTACATGATAGTAGTTACGTAACACTCACCATTCCAAACCAAAAAATAATGTGTGTGGGGTTATATAAGTTCAACATATATACTGTTTTACAAGGTTAATTTTTTATTGATTCAGAGATGCTTTAGGGAACACAGCCCAAACTAGCTGTTTTGATCAAACTTGGTATGATAGAACTATGTCAAGTTATGTTCAGCCATTTTTTTATCATTTATGTTGGATTATTTTGAGATCAACTTTATTTAAAGGGCTGAATTAACGTTTATGTGCATTTTCTGAGTCTTTTGGCAGATATGCAGTAGGGTGGGATTTGTTAAATGTGTATGATACTCTGCAAGATGCTATACCATTCGGCACTATACTTTGTTTTGTTTTTCAGAGTGCTGTATCCCATAGTAAGCAGGTTAGCCATATTGATTTCACTTCAGGTTTTATCATTTGTGATGTCTTATTCCCTTTCCTGATACTACCAGATAGTATGCCCCTCATTGAGTACCATTTTTACTGTGGTCAGGCCCACCCCTTTGCCATATTTTATCTTGCTGACGACTGGTCAAGGCAGATATGTATAATTAGGGACAAAAAAGTGTGTGCCTGGACAGATGTCCTACACCGACATTGAAGTGTAGCGAAACTATAGTGTTATGGTCCTCTGATCTGTACATTTTCATATTGTTGCTGGTTTGACTTTGTTTCAGATGGTAGTAATGCGAGTAAGACAGATGAACCGAGGCAGAATGGGACCTCAGGAGCAGCAAGTGATGATGAGAGACATGACATAAGTGCGCTCAGTGTTGGAGATATCACCATAGACTCAGTTAAGGACCATCTTTTGTAAGTTAATGCTTCCACGTTGAAATAGAAGTGTCCTTCACAGGAAATAAGATGGGAGAGGAAAGAGCCAACCAGGATGGTTCCTAGGTTTGGCATGAAACAGAATCCTTAACCCTCATCATAGGAAGAGGTCTTGTCATGGGAGTCTGTTAAATGTTGTGGAGTGACACATTCTTTGTGACAGTCTGATTAGTGGATGAAAGATCTGGGTTTTGGGATGCACGAAGGCTGAACAAGTGTTCACTCTGTCGGCTAGAGTGTAGTGTGATGTGGGATGTCAAGTTGGGGATCCAAGGTTGGTAGAGGTTAAGAATAATACTGTTGAATCCATCAGGGCTGTCAGTTCTGAAGGGTTCTGTTCACGTATGTTATGTGCGGAATTACTTGGTTTCCACAATTAATACCTTATATGTGATTCAGAACTGGACATTACTTTCTGGAAACTGGATTTGTCTCCATCTTTAGGTGAAGTGGCAGGGAGGTGGGGAGGTACCTAGTGGTTGTTACTCAATTTTTTTGTGAAGGAGAGAATGATCATGTAGGGCAGTGGTGATCAACCTTCTGGGGATGAGAGCCAAATTAAGGAAAAAAATGTCTGCAGGCCACATTATAAATAATCCCCCCTGTTTTTTACGTGGATACCATTCATGATAATACCCTGTCATCAGTAGTGCTAGGTTTGGAGTGGTAAAACATGTTTGAAATTCATCTTTAAAAAATTCATCTTTAAAAAACTGAATTAATGTTACAACATATGGAACTGATCTTACCCAGTAAGTCCTGATGTGTGTCTGTTTCGTAATAAATCCTGAGTAAAATGATCTGAGTGCACGTAAGTAGTTTTATTTATTAGCATTCCATTTGCCAAGTAGTGTGATAGTTACTTGTATGTGAGGTGGCACTCATATTTATGTTTTGATGTGAAAAGGATGTGTTGTCAATAAAGCAATGTAGTTCAGAATAATTTTTTGTATGAATTTGAATAAAATGATTGTTCATTGAATTTAATCTCTTCTGGTTTTGTGTTTCTGAAATTTAGGTCATGGGCCACATCATAAGGGTAGAAGGGTTCCATTGTGCTCATTGCTGATGTAGGTTATTCCTTCTCATATGTCAGAATAGTATTGATGGTAAATGACAAATGGCAGTTCGTGGGACCTTCTTGTGGTAGGACTGGGACTAGGATTATTACATGATTAATGATAAGGCTAGTAGAGCATTTCTTTCAGCACAGTCACTCAACCACATACATTTAGTATATATAGCAGGGTCATTTCTCACATAAGGTTGTATTCTGCTTGATGATGACTGAGAAATAGTTAAATCAGGTGTTGCACCCCCTGAAGTCTTAATCTCGATCATCTCGGTGAGAGTTAATTGTGAAATATCGATACCTCACGCATGTCTTGTTCGTGTCTGTCTTAAAATTACAAGTACTAAAATTAAAACTGTCACAAATATGCATTTGAAAACAGCTAGGTAAAAATGGTTATCAAGATATAAGCATTTGAAACATTAGAAAAGGTAAACAGGCACACAAAGTCCTGTTTTAAACACTCTCTGGGCTGTAGTAACTTTAGCCTGACCCAAAACATAGCTGTTGCTGTCTTCGCACCACTTGCCCTAGGTGCGCAATGTCTGCTTAGGGCATAGCCTGCTCACTTTCCACAGTGCTCAGAGTCTGTCATGAGTATCTGAATTTAAAATGATTTTATTCATATTCTTTTAAAGCCTGTAACTGTCTCCTAACGACAACTTTTATTTAGATAGGCCTGTTTAGTTTAGTTTTTCTCAAAACTTCTTGGAGGCCTGCAAACCTGTGGCCCTTATGGACAAGCCACTGCTGTAAATGATCCAATTGCTAAGTTATCAGCAAACAGTAATACAGGTATAGTTTGATTTCCTAGTATTGGTGCCTGTGTATTTTCTTTATTATAATGGGTGTAATGTTTTCTGTAAATATATTAAAAGGGTACAGACTGACTATAGCCTTGTCGTGCACCATTTTCCTGTTTTGTTGGGTCAGTCACATCCTCATACCTCTGTTTTATACTGAATGGTGTTTAATTGTACATTCTTTTTGTACATTCCACAGTTGTTCACTGACCCCTTTCTTTTGCATTTTGTAACACAGGTCTTCTCTGGTTGTGGAATCAAATACTTTTTCTAAGTCTATAAAGTACTGACGTATACATTCCGTTTTGTATCTTAAATACGTGTCTGCTGTTGTTTTGATTACAAAAATGTTATCTGTCTTCTTTTTTTAACAAATCCTGTCTGAAACCTTAGCAGTATCTTATTACTCTCTGACCAACCATTCAGTCTGGTGGCGAAAATGCTGGAAAAGATTTCTCCCGCTGCGAGTTGTAATAAAACTCCTCTACAGTTCTGGCTCTAATACTTTTCCTTTATTTGTATATATTGGTCACGCTGTAACCATTTTCCATTTCTTAGGGTAAGCTTTACCTCCCAATATATTAATAAATATACCCATTGTAATTCCCATCCCTTCCTTGTTTTTACTAAAATGTTTCCACATTTCTGTCATTATTCCATCATGTTCCAGACAGTTATTCTTCATTTTCAGTAGTTTCTAATTTCATCAATTGTAAAATCTCTAATTCCTCCCAGTATTGGGCCCCATTATGTCTGATTCTACCACTGTATTTTCTGGTTTGTCATTTTTAAGCAGTTTTTTGAAACTAAATAACCCCAGTTCCAGGTTCTACCTCCGATCTGAATTTTTCTTCTTTATTTTGCCACTACTCTTTTTTATCTTCTAGTAGTCTACCATATCTCACCCTCCTCTCCCAGTATGTCATTCTGCTGTCACCATCATTCCTATTTGTGAAAGTTTGTAATGTTTCACTTATTTTCTTTCCCCTTCACACTGGTCATTGAACCAACATTTACGTATCTGATCTTTATTTGTATTGTTTCATGTTGGCTTATGCCCTTTTTACCACAAGATACAGTATCTTTACTATAAAAAGTGTTGCCACTTTATCCATTTCTTTATCGTGTATGATAAGTTTTGGTCCTAAAAAATAAAGTTCATTATTGACCTTGTCTTATGTGTCCCTTAAATCAGCATTTTTAGCTGCTCATTTTATGTATTTATCGAAGTTTCACCAGTTTTTTTTTACCTTCACTGTTGAGAACGTATGTACTGTGTCTACTGTCATAGCCTGTGTAACTTCTCCAGTCCATCATATCAAAACTGTCCCATTTGTGTGGCAAATTTATTTGCAAATTACTGATCTTAGCATTTCAATCACCCACTATCATAAAGTCCTTTTCATGATATAAAGTGTTTAAATTTCTTTTATTTCTTCAGACCACTTTGCTATTTTATTTCGTGAGACCATTTTGCTAGTCAGGTTTTGTACCATTATCTTCTTCCTTCCTTCCTTCCTTCCTTCCTTCCTTCCTTCCTTCCTTCCTTCCTTCCTTCCTTCCTTCCTTCCTTCCTTCCTTCCTTCCTCCCTCCCTTCCTTTCTTTCTTTCTCTCTCTTTCTCTCTCTCTTTCTTTCTTTCTTTCTTTCTTTCTTTCTTTCTTTCTTTCTTTATCTCTTTCTTTCTTTCTTTCTTTTTAATGTTTGTCCATATGATTTGTAGCAGCACGTCTGGGACAGAGGAAAATCGGATCTCGGAGCTGAAGTCGTCTGCTTCCAGTACACTTGTAACAACAACAACAGCAATGACAGAAAAAGTCGAGCAACAGCAGCAGTCAGTTGTTGTTAGGACAACAACAACAGTGATCAGCAGTACCACTAGTGGTACAATCAACAATGAGACTGTAGCTGTCAACTCCACTACTCACACACCTGACAGTGAGTTTATTTTCTCTTGAGTTCTTTTATCTTCTTTACTCATTGGCACATCAAAATACATACTATACCTACAGCAGCAGTTATTTCAGTCAGGAAATAGTGATCGCAGATGCAAAGTGCAGCAGAAAACACATGAAAGGTAGTAGGCCTACATCTCTTCATCATTTAGAGAGTAAATTTAATACCAGACTTAGTTTTCCCACTTACTATGTTCTGTCTTAGTTATGAAATCTGAAGCCAGTGGTCTTGTTTTGAGATAAGTTTCTGGACTAGTACTACCTAAGGCAAAGTTGTAATGCCTTAATATTTCATTCTAGTATCAGTATGAACATATTACTAGTGCTGCAGAGACAAGATGTAGTGCACCGTCAACTTGCATAGTAGAGTTATTCAACAACGGCAAGCGCCTCTCACTTACCTTTTCTGTTGATACGAGTATTTTGAAAATCCTTGTTTGCATTTAACCACAGTTCGTGCAACTCTACACCCTTTCACTAGCTGCAGTTTTTCTTCATTAAGTTTGTGTATAAAAGAATATTTTCTGACCTGTTTGTTTTTGTCCCAGCCCTTCGTAGTTCATTTATCTCACATTGCCTCACTTAAAGCAGCAAGGTCCCTTCCTCCTTTCCCAGTATCTTCACCAGACCTCTTCCATGCAGCTGACTTTTCTTTCCTGAAGATACAGATACTTCATTTCTCCAAAATGTCAGTAAATTTTTACCAAATTACATGCCTTCACATTGCAGAATCTGCTTGTGAGCTGCCATGCTAAAGAATCCAGTGTGATAACCCGGGATAGTTACAGATTTTAGGTGTTACATGGCATTTGTTGACAGGAATGTAGTGGTGTGTATTGTGATGTTTCCATCCCTGTATCTTATCCTGTTTGCCTACCTGATTATGTGTTGTGTTGTCTTGATTCAGTAGCTGTTGAGTCCTCCCCCTCTGCAGATGGGCCGCCTGCTACACACACTCTCAATGAGGTTAGAACCTAATTTCTTACCATTTCGCAGCTTGCTGATGCTTCTGTGTGTTATGGCCTCATTTCTCTTCCCTCAGCTGGCTTGCTTTCTTTCCTTATGTTATTGGATATGCCTCACCTAACTACATTTATTTACTTTATTATGCTCATTTAATTGTGAGAAAATAGTTTCCACAACTTTTTTGGTGACATTGAGTGCAAAGAGTTTCAGGGCCCTTGAGTTTGTACAGTGTTGATACAGTTCCTTCATACAGGTTTTGTGCATCAAGTCTAACAGTTAAAGAACATTTCATCACAGCTTAATTTGTGGTTGCCAGAGTTTGCTAAGGGGTACATTTACGTGAAATAGAGAATAGAATGAACATGCTAATTTTCCAGTTACTGGCATCTATGATAGTGTTATGTTTCAAGCAATTAGTGTAACAACCATTACAAGTTCATGAGATGGTGTCAGTGTTGCTCTGTTCCAAGATGTTAATGTGGCCACTGTGTTTGAACTTTCAAAAGATGGTAATTGTAGAGTTTGGCATTAGGTTTGGGTGGCTGATTCGTACATTGTAAAATGGCTGTACTGCAGAGGTTATTTATCATTGGTTGGTGTTGGTGTTGGTGTGACTTTTGGAGGAATTTATTCCTATTTCTTTCCTCATACCCTTTGCCTATACAAGTTATCTGTTTTAACAAATGAAAACTGAAATTGCTAAAAGTATTGTTTTTCAGTGCTTACTAGTTTCTTTTGTAATTGGTTTTATTTTATAGTAGGGAAAGTGCAGGTAGGAGATGAATTGAAGCACAAAACCATTAAGTCTGGTTTTATTATGACAAAAACCCACTTTATTTCCAGAGTGATGTGTTTTTAAAATGTTGACAATGCCTGTCCCGGCTTCCCCTTCCTGCCAAGGTTCTGGGGTAATATTTTTGTTTTCTTGTTTCACGCTTGCCTCATCTTGGTTCAACCATCAGTTGCCGTGAGTAAGTACTGCATCCACTTGCTTTGTCTCCCTCTCTTCCCCATACGTCACAAAGGTGGGAATGTTGAAGCTTGTGTAGTAGCATGTGTGCATTGGAATTTGTGACTCCCATCAGCCTGTGTAGGCAATTTATAAGTCACGATCTCAACAGACCTCACTGTTGAAGCATGTAATAATCAAAGGTATAAATGAAGAAATGCATAGTTAGGTGCCTCTGATAACATGTCTTGTCATTCCCAAATCAGGGAAATTATTCAAATTTTGTTTGTCATATTGGAATGAAAAGTGGAGCTAAAATTAGCATGATCATATAAAAGAAAATTTCTGAGTCTTCGTAAGTGCATATTCCCTGTTATCTAAATATTTTGTGGCAGCTTCCCAAATGTTGATGGGGATTACAGTGTGGTCACTGCCGCAGGAAGAAGGCAGTAGTAGAAGTGTTGGAACATGTAACTTTAATGGGTTTTTTTATTACATGAATCTACCCGAAATATCATGAGACACCTTTGTTTAGCAAGCAGGCTATAAAACAAATGACCATATTTGAACGCGAAATATGAATGTGATCAACACTTCTGCATAACATTTTTGACAAGTTAGTTGCACATGATTACAAGAATGACAGTATATTTATTTGACAAGTTAGTTGCACATAATTACAGGAATGGCAGTATATTTATTTGACAAGTTAGTTGCACATAATTACAGGAATGGCAGTATATTTATTTGACGAGTTAGTTGCACATAATTACAGGAATGACAGTATATTTATTGACAAGTTAGTTGCACATAATTACAGGAATGACAGTATATTTATATCAGAACGTTAGTTTCAGGATCAGTATCATTGTGCACATATTAAATCAGATTGGACAGAAGTTTGTTGTTAGCATTTGCTTTGAAGCAAACTGGAATGCATACTGAGCTCTCTGCGGGATAGTTTAGTTGTATTAACATTATCTTCAATATAACTCAAGCAACCTTTGTATTCTTTACAGCTGGGTATTTGTATGTATAAATTTTAATGTTATGTGAACCTTGCATTGCCTGTATAACAGGAGAAACCAATTTTTTTCTAGATTAATCCACGCAAGGCACCATTAGCCAAGATGGAAGACCTTGAGATGGAACCATCGATTGTAGGAGCAGCAGTGAGAGCAGATATGTGACAGAGGCCTACTAATGTGTAACAGATTTCTCCCATGTCTTCAGTTTGTGGAATCATTGGCATTCAGATGTTATGCCTTGCCCCTCCCAAACAGTAGACACTCCAATGTTCCCACCTTGATATAGGGTATGGATTTTTTATCATTAATAAAATAGGTGTGCTGCTGTTGCACATATCATATTTATTTGAGTATTCCATCCCTTTAATTAACTCTGACTATAAATTTCTTTCTATTAATTGTTTATGTTCCAGAGCAGCTTAATTTTACACATAATTTGTCAGACTGCTACACTGCATGGTATGGCCCTCACTAATCCAAAACTTACCTAGAGCTTTTTTGGAGCTAGGGAAGGGAGTAGGTAATTTTTCTGATGAAGGCAGCAGGTACCTTTGTAAAATATTGAAGCAGTATTTTTGTATTTAGTAATTTAGACAATTTTTTAATGCCTAGAATTTTATTTGTGCAAGTTTTATTACTTTTTATATAAGGCAAAGTTCTTATCAGTCCACAGTTTTACCATGTCATGGTACAGATTTGGTTTCTGGAATTTTTAAGCATCATAACTGCCATCAATTTTAGATAATGTTCTGGGAATTTTGGTGAAGGTTGATTTTTAAACAAAAGTATTGCATACTCTTTCATGTGTGTAAGTATGTGACTGAAAGTCTGGGTGTGCATATGTGTGTATGAGTGTGTGTGGAAAATGGAAAGTATCCTTTCACTCTCCTGAAGTGTTTGTTTTCCAGTTTCCTAAGTGCTGTATTTTTTATTGTGAACTCTTTCTGCCAGGCATGCTCTGTTTTATATTGTTCTTCAGTTACATGTTTTATTGTCAACCGACCATTGTAGAATGTATATTAGTATACACTGAACATGCAGACTTTGAAAACATCACTTCCATTTGATCCATTGAAAGAAGTGGAAATAAATAGTTCTTTTTTAATGTACGATTATTCATTTGGAGTGTGCATGTGATCCACATCTTTATGAAAGTGATCTTTTGTAATTATGACTTCAGATTTCTGTGTGCAGTTTCAGCACCAAATGTAATTCTGTTTACCACCACTCATACATTTGATGCTACTCCTTTCTTCCTTTCCCAATAATAAATGAAAGGCTCTGCCGCTGCTGCCAACCCCCCCCCCCCCAGTCCCCCTCCCCATTAGCAGCCAACCCCTGACTTACAGTTGCTCCAAAACGTTTATTTTAGGATTCACATTTGTGGCATTTGGAAAGCTTTTTGATCACGTGTCATCCAACATAGATCTGAGACAGCCATTCTTCTGTCTGGTGGGTACATACAGAGCGGTTAGTTCAGTGGTAACATATCTGACTGCATGTGGGAGATAAGGTGTTTGAATTTTGCCTCAGACTGTGGCTAGGTTATTCATGGTTATCCTCAGCTCTGCCTATCATGCTGTGACAGTGCATGACAGCTGCTCTCCTCACCTCATGAAGTCATCGGTTATAACCGAGCTGTCATTTTACTTTAAACTTTAGGGTACCTCCGTCCTATACGGGACGGCATTTATACCTCCTCTAGGCTCCAGCGTCCTTTATAAGGGACAGCGAGCACGCCAGCCATTTAAATACGTTTCTCTCCACGTCACAGAAACATACAGAGGAGCAAAATATAGCTTCACGCATTTTTGACACAGCAGTAGACATTTCTTTGGTCAGCTTGATGCTCCGGCCTATTTACTCCATGATAGAACCTGGTTATCCCTGTGCATGTGATGCTGTTTTTACCTACAGCCTGTATGGAAGTTTGTGGCAAGGCAGTGAAACTTGCTTTATTTTTCATGCTGTGTTCATTGGGTGTGTCTGTGTATGACGAATGGTTTAGTCTGGGTAGTGCCAATACACAGCTACACAGCTGTAGGGTTACAATGATAATGTGGCGACAAACAGCAATAAGCAGACCTTTATCTGCAACCTTTTTGTTTGAACGGCCCCCATTCAGAGCTCAAGATACTGTGTTGCATTTGTCAGACTTGTTGCCGAGTTTACACAAGCAGTGTTGCTGAGGGTGTTTATTATTTCTTCTCAGAAAGCATTTCGCAGTGGTGTGAGTGGTGGCTAAATAATGAATGGCCCCAACCAAGGTCGCTGACACCTGGAGAAATATCTGAACTAATTGTTGACACTGATAGCAAAGAAGGTAGGATGTCAAGTGATGGCACTACAGATATTGGGAGGGGTTGGGGGGGGGGGGGTGAACGGGGACCAGGGGTGTCACAACCACAACCGGACGGCAAGACACTAACCTGTCACGACTCTAGCAGCTCAATTTTGTCCAGTGCCTCTGGTGAAGAGGATGATGGTGACAGTGAGCCAGGTCAATAGACTCAACAGCCAGCAACCCTGCAATGGACATGCCCGTCTAGCCCTCAGAGAATTGTACACGCCTATACCTGGGGCCGAAGAGGAAAGGACTGTGAAGCGTCACACATAAAAGACAGCTGTGTGGATAAGTGAGAAAGAATGGCAAACAGCTACTGCGTCAGCAGTAGCTCATTCAAAAGGACAAAAAAAAATTGTTTTTCTGCCTGCTGGACCTGGATATTCTCAACAGTTCCATTCATCATTCCTCAAGGAGGGGTAAGCAACTTTCACACTGAGATTTTCAATTGTCCCTCGTGAGGAATATGTTGGCACACGCTGCACCAGAAAGGAGAATGCCAAGGCCATTAGGTAGACCACCAAATGTTGAAGCAGATGTCGCAGGCCTGTGCTGTCTGGTGTCGCATAAGCACGGCCGGGGGTGTAACAGGAAAAATTTGCGTAAAGTGCCGAGAGTGTGAAGTCGGACTGTAATAACACGTTTTAACGAATACTATGCCAAGGCACAACTGTAAGAACCACAAGTGAGGCCACCTAAGCAAAACTGGGGGCTCATACCGAAATGTAAGTGAAAGAAACTGAAATTTTTGAGTATTCTGTAAATTTATTTTGTGTATTTATGAAATAAGAATATTTGCTGCTTTCTCGAAGACATGCAGAAATATCTCTGTCTTATTGCCCACAAAATGCCACTTAACTCATTATTTAATCATGTTTGGTTCATATAATATAAAGGTTTTTTGTAAACCGTGTGAAAAATTTAAATGGCTGGAGGAGAAAAATGTGGTACGCGAAGGCAGACTGGGTATTTAAATATGGCCACCAAAAGGTTAATCATTATGTAAACCTCCATTACAGGTAGTGACTATGGTGTAAGGTCTCACTTGAGGAGTTGGTCGTTAAGTGGGAGGAGAAATTATTTGCAATTTAGTTTACATCTTTGTAGCCTGTTGTCGAATGTTTGCTTTCATCTTGCCATACATTTTTGGGTCTCCCGAGTGTCCTGTGCCCTTAGTTTTTCCTTAAGCTACTCTAAGGAAGCCTGTTGCATATGTTTGTTTAGGTATGGACTTAGGTATTCTAGATGCTGTCCATTCAGTCTGTGACACCATGTTCAGCAGCTCTTCCTGAGATGCTGTAGGCCATTTCAGGTTCTGTTTTTGGAAGTGCGCGTCAAGTTCTTGCCTGTTGATCGGCATCTTCCTTCTTTCCCAATCCCTTAAGCCAGTTGTGGTTGTTATGTTGAACCATTTCTGTTATGGACTGTTATGGCAATCCCAGACCAATTTGGTGACAGTCTGGTAGCTGTCAAGTGCTGTTGTTGCAGCTTGACTCTCTGACAGAATATAGGTGTTTATATTATAATAGTCCATATTTATATTCTGTGTTATGCATGCCTTAATGGCCTGCACTTCTGCTTGGAGTACTGTGGTGTACTGCTTTAAGTCTCTATGAATGCCACAAAGGCACATGGGAAAGTGGATGTACAACTCTATGCACTTTTTAAGCTCAGAATTATACAGAGGTGAGCAATCAGTCCCAGAGCCAGTATGGACCCTTTGGAGAAGAGAAAAATCTCATGTACCTGCTAGGCATCAATGACTACTTCAGACATACATTGCCCAAGACTGAATCTAAGCTTGTTTCTTGTGCTACCGCGGCACCAGTGCCTTCATTTATCTTGGACTGCCAGCAGTCAGTTCCAGGAAAGGTGGTATATACAAATATAAGCCTATAAGTAAATTTTGAGTTTGGTTCAGGTACTTTCCTAGTTGTGTGTTACAATGCATGACAGTAGGCGGCCATGTTCAGTTCACTGATACAAATCTTTATTGAGGCCATGAAAATATGGCAGTGGTGTGTACTTGGTGTAGTTGAGGCCTTCACTTAACTTGTGGGCAGCCTGAAATTGGATGTGGTTATGTAAATGCGGGAAGTGGGCAATGGTGATTTGGTCCTTGCATTAGAAAGGAAAGATAGGGATATAAGGAGTTTAACTTTCTTGATTTGAAAAGTTTCGAATCTCTGGACATGACAGAGTAGCCTCCACATGCAAAATCAGAGGCTTCTGCCATGCTTATGGGTTATTCTTCTCGAATCATTTGCACTGACATATCCAGTGCGCTTGAGTAAACTGTCACCACTCGTGTGCAGTGTGCTGCAATAAGCTCCACGACCCCAGTCGTGTACAAAGTGGTTTGTGCCAACCAACTGTGGTTCCAAGTAATAGATGGCATTAACGTACACTTCCCATTCTGAACAGCGTTCACAAGCACCTGTCATCCGTGCCTGTGATGGGCACGATCCACGGATCATCTACATAGAGTGCTGTAGGTGGCAGCACGGTAAACGTGCTATTATACCATCTGTTGGGATTCGTTAGAAACATTTCAAGTATGTTCCCATCCGCGATGTTGTGTACAGATAATATAATATTTAGATTTCTGTAGTAAAATTCAAATATATGCAGTATGGATGTGCTTTTACAGATACCCATATTGCAAATACTGCTATTTTATTAACGGAATGGAGTATATCATGAACTGAATTTTGATGCAGTTCCATCATTTATCGCTAGAGGAGCGGGGGAGGGGGTGAAGGAAAGTCGCCGGCTTTCGGCATAGGAAGAGAAGGAAATCCATTACATGTAAACAATTAAGTGTCTGAAGTGGTTTAGTTCTTTTTCAATTCGTTAGTTTTTATTTGAAATGAGCGATCATGGTTGCATACATCTGAATAATTTTAAAGCTGCAAAAGGGATCCAGCCGTACCGAATAATTCACGCGTATTTTGTTGCGTGCACAACAGCTGAGGCCCGCAGCAGAAAGGTGTGTGAGTGTGTCTGTGTGTGTGTGTGTGTGTGTTGCTTTTGAACTTGTGCATTACTTATTCATCCTTGACAGTCGGTTAGTAAAAGATAGTGAAACTGTTATCAGGATAGGATTTATTCCTTTCGTGTGGGTAATCTCTTAGAAGAGTGACCAGTATGATATCCATGTGTTTAAATACATTGCAGACGTGTGTCGAATGTCGCGGTCGAGTGGATAGTTATCTTGCCTGGTATCTGGAAGGGCCGGGTTTCAAATTTCGGCTTGGAGGCAAACTGTCATGAATGAGTTTTTCCGTAGTTTTTCTCGGGCCTCGCAGTCAAGTGCCGGAGCAGTACCTCAGACTAGACCACGACCACTACCTTCCACATCCTTACCAGATTCATCATTTCCTGTTTACTATATAACTTGGGCTTACGATAATGTTGAATGAAACATAGTAAATTCCAGTAAAATTGGCCACCAGAATATGGATGTCTTTGTTTACTTGTGTGTTATTTGCATATTCATATGTATCAATGTCGTTAATAATAATACTTTTTAAAATTTTGTTGCAGGCTCTTGCATGTTTTTGTCACATGTGCAACAGTATTGGATCTCGTCTACATTCATGCCTGCACTGCATTTTTTTTGGTTGTTATATTGGTGGACATATTCAAGAACATGCCAAACTCAAGAAACATTTCTTAGGTATGGGCAAAGAAAAATACAATTGTATTATTTGATAAGTTTACTGTACTGGACCACAGTGTATGAGACCACCATTTAAATGTTGTAGGTAAGAGCCAGTTCATTTCAAATGACAGCACATCTTAGTGATACTTCTGTATGAATGCCTTACTTTACTCTTTCTCATACACAGGATGTTTCTGAAAAATACACTACCAGTTGAGGAGCATGCCCTGTGCACACAAAAAGTTAAAAAGTCTGCTTAAACATGGGTTTGTGGATGCTTCTTGTCTTAAGTTATTGCGTATTTTATTTGCAAATAAAAGGATAAAGCATAAATGCAAACATGTCCACAGGAAAGTATTTATTTACAAAACACTGATTCCAGCCTTACAGGGTACTATTTTGACAACTACAAATTCCAGAGAATACTCAGAGTGTTTTCCTTATGCTTCGATGTAGTGTGCAGCTTGTCTTGGTAAGGTTGGCTTACCAGTTCAAAATTTCTGACTGTGTATGTATTACCGTGCATGTTCTGCCATAAAATACACAGTACTTCAAAGATGCTCCTGTAGTTACAAATCCAGTGGGTTCAAGTCAGGTTATGTTGCAGGAAATGCAATTGATCTGCCTTGGCTTTCCCATTATTGTTGGTACTTGTCATTCAGAACCTTTCTACCAAGAATTTTGAACTGTGGTGGAGCAACATTGTGCATAAACTAGATGTAATGCAACATCCTGTAGTGGCTGTTGAAGCATGAAGGGAATGTAATAGTACATCTCATATTTTGAAAATCATGACAGTGCTTTCATATGGATTGACATCTGCCATTGAATTTTGATTGTCAAAGTTCATAATGCCATCTTGTACAAATCTTGACTCATCTGCAAACAGTGTGACGCACATAAAAGAAGGAGTACTGACACACTGTTGCAGGAGCCACTGACAAAATTCCCCACTTTTTGGGTGATACTGCATGCATAGACCTTACACTTGCCGTTGGTAGTAATCATGCAGAAGTTTCTTACAAAGGACATACCAAACACAAGCAGAACAGTGATCTGCCCAGAAAGACAGAAATAATGCAGTAGTAAAATCCATCAGACATTTAGCCTTTAACACACAGCCTCTTAAATGTCAGGTTTCTGCTGTGGCCAGAGCACCATTCAATTTAAGTGCCCATTTCAGGATGATGTTTTCCCTTTTGGATGAAAAGAATATGCATTTAATAGGACTGCTTTGCCCCATTCATCTGTTAAAGGTTAAATATGAGTAATTTATATCATTTCAGCTGTTGACCTTGCATATGGAGCAGTGCTGTGCTTCCAGTGTGGTGACTATGTGTATGACCACGAGTTTGCTGCAGTAGCACATGAGCATCAGATAAAGGCAGCAAAGTCACTTGGCATGCCAGCCATTTATCATTCCTGGGAACCAAGTCGTCGCGAAATGGACCTCCTTCGACGAAATCCACGCAGGAGAAAATTAATTAAAAACACTACAATAGGTGGGATGTGATTTGAAGTTCTGGTCACTGAATGCAATGGATATCCTTTCAGGCAGTCCCCCAAGTGCAGTGAAGATATGGCCTGTGGGTTAATGCCCCAGCCTTGTCTTCAAAAGGCCCCAGGTTTTGTCTCAGTCATCACTAGTTGATATTGAAATAAAGAAGTCATAATGCATTGTCAGTGTAATGTCAATCAATGACTTTGAAACCAGAATGGAGTCAACTTGCCCCCCCCCCCCACACACACACACACACACGTGCGCGCGCGCATGTGCGTATTATACCTAAAAGAATGTACGTTGTCAAACATAAGTTATAACTAACTATAACTGGTAAAGCTTCTAAGATGCAACATCACAAACACCAAGCATTGCGACTGGACATCCCGAGCCATGCCCATTCACCGACTTTTCACACTACTCGTTTTTGTAATGCATGTTAATGTGAGCCTGTCTTCTTAGCAAGATGTTTCCTTATCAAGATTATGTACTCATTGTCTCTGTCACAGTTTTTAATTAAAGAAATATAGAGAACTCACTTCTTGGCATGCATTTATGATCTGCATAATGTGTCCGAATTTCTAAAGCCACATTATGCTGTTATTTTTTGTACCACACTTGCATATACGTACTTCCATTGCATTTGCTGGCTTGTACAGTTGATTTGCTCAGCAATTGATGAGTTTTCTGTTGATCATGATGTGCAAATAAGTTTCATATCAATGTAGGAATGTTTTGAGTAGAGTGTAGAAGTTCTAGAACTTCTTTCATATCTAGTTATTGCTGTTGTGTGTCTTTTCGTCTGTAATTTGAAGTTTTTCTTTAACATATGTGTCTTTTTGTATTAATACATACTTTTTTTTAGGTCTCCGTGGTCTTCTTAATTTAGGAAACACTTGCTTCATGAATTGCATCGTGCAGGCTCTCATTCATACACCACTCCTTCGAGATTTCTTCCTTGCTGACCGTCACCTATGTCAGTTTCAAGATGAGCCTGGCCGCTGTCTTGTATGTGAAGTTTCCAGGCTTTTCCAGGAAGTATGTTTCATTATTACTGACCTAAAATATGTCCTGGAACAACATTTCATGAAAACGTTTAGTATAAGGCTGTGCTATACAGTTGTGTTAAGGAGCTGCACAGTTTGAATCTTAGTGAAACAACTGGGTATCTTGAGGTTTTTTTTTTTCTCTCTGTACCTCTTAGTTGTGTCTGGGTTGTATGTTCATGCCTTGGTTTACAGTTTATGGTAGTCTTCCCATCTGACTCAGTGCTCTGTAACCTCTGTTGCTGAAGCAGCATCTTGAATTAACTTATGTTCAGGTGTGTTAGGTGTTTATGAATGATAAGATTTCAGAAGACTGCTGTCCACTAGCTACAAAACTGAGCTTATGAAGAAATGGGAACCAGTCTTACATATCAGACGTGTGGTAGGAACTAAATTTATATGTGCCATTTAGATGAATTTTAGTTTATAGAGGGTTAAATAAGGCAGGATTCAAGTCAAAATCAGTCACTCAACTCTTCTTTGGGAGCAGATATTAAGTAATTTGATGTTTAAGCATAACTGAGGGATGTGGTTTGTGTATTACAGTTCTACTCTGGGAACAAGGCCCCCTTGACACTACATCGCTTGCTTCATCTCATCTGGACACATGCACGGCACCTGGCAGGCTATGAACAGCAAGATGCACACGAGTTCTTCATTGCTGCATTGGATGTGATGCACCGCCACTGTAAAGAATCCAACCCTCTTCCAACGATAAACCCACACCATTGTAATTGCATTATTGATCAGATCTTCACTGGAGGACTGCAGTCTGATGTTGTATGTCAAGCATGCAAGTGAGTATATTAGATCTTCACCTGGTTATATTATTACTTATTGAGTGTCAGATATTGTTCCACAAATATTGCACCAGTGTCTTAAAACATTATGAGTTTGCCCCAGCTCTGTAATTTGGTGCCAGTATTACATAAAGCCTGGTATTTTCTCAGCAGATATAGCATGTTCTATTAAATACAGATAACACTGAAATGTAACTGTGTTAGGAGTCTGTGTTTAATAAATTAAATGATGGTGAAGTAAATATTAATTCTAGAATCAAATAGTTGTACTTCTGAAATATATTATTTTGGATGGTGAATATTGCACAAATTTTTTTTATCTCAGAATGTTCCATGAGTGCTCCAGTGATTGATTTTTCAATTTTAGTGGAGTATCAACAACAATAGATCCATTCTGGGATATCTCCTTGGATCTTGGTCCTTCGCCAGCATCAGCAGTTGACCCTGGAACTAGCAGTAATGACAGTCAGAGTCTATCATCAGACCAGCAGCAACAGGAACAGGAGCGTACATCATTACTAGACTGCCTGGAGAGGTTTACACGAGCAGAGCACCTTGGATCCTCTGCAAAAATCAAATGCAGCAAGTGCCAGAGCTACCAGGAGTCAACAAAACAACTGACCATGAAAAAGTTACCTGTAGTTGCAAGCTTCCATCTCAAAGTAAGCGACTAATACATTTTCTGCCTTCTTGATGGGATACATGTGGGAAAGAGTAGACATAAATCCACTGTATTAAGACTTCTATTTTCAGCTTGTATTTTTAGCTTTTGATATTGAAAAGAGTTACAATGCCTCTGGTTATTTCTTCCATCTTTATTGCATAGCAAACCAATAAATGTATAAATAAATATATTGATTGGAATTAACAGTGCAATGACATATAACTTGCATATGACATACAATTTTACTTTTTTTTAAAGGTAATTATAAATTTGTGGATGCAGATTATAAATGGCATAGTTTATAAGGAATGTTCAATAAGTAGGGTTTGCTGGATCATAGAATTTAAATAAGAAGTCATTAGAACATTAAATGTTGCTCTCATATTCAACTGAAGTGTCGTTAACACAATCCTCAAGTGTGTTGATGAATTTGTCCCACCTCTGCACAAGTTTAAAAATTTGATAGTGATAGATACTGGGCTCTTGCATTGGCAGTCATTCATAAACAGCCAATTTCACTGCTTCATTACTGTGGCATTGTCATCCTCCCAAGTGATGCTTCAGTGACCTAAACTTATGGTCTGTCACAAAGTGTGATCATTCACCATGTCAGTGCATCCCCACACAGCACACATCAGACACAAGAGCTGTTGCATTCATTTCACTGGGAACATCTGAACTCGGTAGCTGAGGCAACACTTGAGAGCTCATGAATTCCACGATAATGAGGAAGTGGAAGTGACTCTTTGTGAGTGGTTTCAAGTGCAAAAACCTGATTTTTGAGCCAATGGACTTTTTAAACTTGTGACAAGATGGGACAACACATCAATGTAGTCAGGGATTATGTTGAAAAATAATGATCCTTATGTGGAATAAATGATTTGCATTTGATGTAGTGACTTGTAATTAAATATATATATGACCTAGGAAACTGTACTTGTTGAATATCCCTCATACGTAATTTGAACCAGATATGTGTAGCTGGGTTGATTCTGTCAATTTATTTGCTGGTTTCTGGACTCTGGCCATTTTCTGGCATGCCTGACAGAACGCGGTGTTTAAGCAATTGTCTCCGTTTCTCTGCTCAGGATAAAAGCATGTGGAAACATGTATTCCATTGTGTTATGGAGACATATTACATTGCATCCAGTAGAGAAAGCGCTTTTCAGTTACTGGAGCTGAAATAGTAACAGACCCAGTTTCCAAAATATGTTATGTTTGGAATACTAGATGCACAAAGTCCAGAAACCAGGTAATTGTAGGTGTACTGTCCCACTGTTACAACCTTGTAGAATTGATGTATGATATCAGTTTCTTAAAGTGACAGTTCCATTTATGTCGTGTTAATGAAGCAAATGTTTTGCTCTTGGTGTCCAGAGATTTGAACATTCCAATCACTTCCATAAGAAAATAAAGACATTTGTGGCATTTCCGGAACATCTTGACATGACACCTTTCATGTCACACCGTCGGAACCACAATAACAACAACAACATGAACACCTATAGAGGCCTCAATTCTGTAGCTGTGCCTGACAACAGGTAGGTTTTTACACAGTACAGATAATAAACAGGTGCTATAAATAGTCAGTATGTAGCTAGCAATTGAAATTGGATGGAGAAAAAAAGAATAGTGCTGGGCAAGATAATTGCATGGTGTGTTTGTGTAAATGAAATCAAGAAATGTGATGAAAATATAAAATATATAAAACCTGATTTTTAAAATTTAATTGGCAGTATTGTAGGGATCATTTTCAGTGCTGTTTAGCCTGTACTAGATTGTGTATGTGGCCTTTCTTTTGGGGCGGACTGAGCATGGAGCTGCTTTGTGCTCATTTCCAACACATTAGTCACGGTGTCTGGTGGTCTTGTTTCCCTCTCACGGGATGATAGAATTGTGTAGCTATTCAGTGTAGTAGGATTCAGGGGGTGAAAAAAATAACTGAATAGCTGGTAACCATTCTGTCTTCTCTGTTGATATAGCTAATTCAGAATGTTTTCTTCAGTGGCAACAAGTGTGTGAGCATTCCCACATTGATCATAGAGCTTGGCTTCTGCTGGTGGCATGTGCATAGTCATCAATTCATACACATCTCACTTGCTTTTGTTATCAAGGTACATTTGATATATATATATATATATCTGTTGAGTAGCAGGCTGATTTACAAGGGGGTAATTGTGCCTCAAAGGGTAGACTACAACCATCTCACGGTAGAGGTCCGTTGTAAAGGGATCAGATCACGTGAGAGTGACCTGACCTATGTCATTCCATGTGGTTATACATGCACTTCCAGGCTTGGGTTTGCGAGGCAAGGAGATAGAAATTAATCCTTAATTATCAAAAATGTTAAAGGTGTAACATATATTTATAAAAATATATTACATTCAGTTAAAGAAACCATCAAGCAAATATATTCATAAATTTGATGTCATTTATCCCTCTGTGTGCATAGACTCAAACAACACCAAGTGTTCCATCTGACACAACATATATTTGATAATTATTTATACACCACAGGTTTCAATCATTGGATCATCATCAGATGTACAATACAGTTATTTGAAATATTTTCATATATTAACCTGGCATCAGTCATTGTCAAATCAGAGTGAGGTTACTGGTTTCTTTGCAGCGTCCTGAATAATAATAGCTTTCAGAACGAAACTGTGAATTATATCTGAAGTATCTTTCAACCTGTATGACCTGAGGCCAGCACAGTGATTATCACCCAAAGGTCTTCTCCTTTGTGTACTGTGACATCTTCCCACTCACTCTCCTCTCTGGTAGACTGGTGACTACTCCATGAATCAATATATGAATGTATATATATGCTGCCATCCCCACCACCACCACCACCATCACCGTGACCACTTGCCCTGTGCATTCCTTTACAGTTCTGATTGACAGGTCTGCAGCAGTTGATAGCTCTTGTTTGTAGATCGTCACACATGTGGAAAGGACAAGGAACTGTTCCTGTAGGGTTTTTGGCGTACCTGTTCGTTCTCCAAGTGACATCTATCTGTCAGTATCTTTTGTTGCAGTCTGCCCCACTTTCAGAAGCGCACTCAGTTGTGTCTTGCAGTTTCTAAACCTTTATACCAGAGTGCTTCAGACATTTGCTCCACTACAAGCGCGTGTTTCATTTTTGGCATATTTACTGTTTTATTCCAGTAGACTACTGTGTTCATTGTATGCTTTGAAACTTCTGAGGATGGTCTACCTCCCTGCACTCCTGTCTGAACAGCCTCCTAACTACAAGATTCTATTTCAGCGCTGTCATAACCTTAAGTGACTGTGAGTAATGTGGTTATATTATATTATATTACGTGTGCTATGTTGTAGGTACTCATTATTTGCTGTGATAAACCACATAGGTTCCCTGGATGCAGGCCACTATACAGCATTTATTCGTCAGCAGCGTGATCATTGGTTTAAATGTGATGACCACCTGATCACAAGAGCAAATCTCCAGGAAGTGTTGGACAGTGAAGGGTTGGTAAACAGGCTGTATTATGCATATTATAATGAAACTTCATTTTAAAGTGCCTGTATGTAATGTTTTCATACATTCTGTTTTTTTAATCTTGATTTGTTTGAAGGAATTTGGGTAGCATAGTCAGTATAGTGACTAGGCTGTGGGCTGGACAAACCAGGAATCATTGTTTAATTCCTGTCAGGGTCAGTAGAGACTTCTCTTCTCTGAAATATCCAGATCACCTCTGGGGCCAACCAAGCCTAGTGTTCAATTTGTATTGGGTGTTAAAGCAGGAGGAGCATGATGCTGACCACTTAACCCATACCTGGTGCAAAGGTGTAGGAGTGGTACTATACCTTCACTCCCTAATACGCCTTTATGGTATTTATGGGGATAACTTCAGTCTGAAAAATGTTTATCTGAATGCAGTATGACCGAAGACATTTCCAGGAAATAAGCTGAAAATTGTAGTAGAGGTACTGCATACTGTGTAGCTGTGACAGTGAGTTTGGCAGCTTAAGAATTTCATTCCAGTAAGAAAAAGTATTGACACCTTTAGTTGGTAGCCTAACATTGCGTGTATATGGAAGAATATAGCATGAAATGAGGAAATTTTTCCTACGTGTTTATCATAATGCATCTTACATATCTAGCTGCAGTTGTTGCTCCACACCTTTTCGTACTGACTATACTTGCATGCCGCCTCCCCCCCCCCCCCCGCCCCCCAAAGTTATGTATTGTTGGCAGTCTATGAAGAGAACATTACCACACCGTGCACCACTCCCTTATCTATTATTACGGAGTCCACATTACAGAATCTAACTGTAAGTAATGTATGCCTAAACAGAGAATTTTCTGGACCTGGAAGCAGAGTGCTTAGTGTTCTTGCACAGTCATTCTAATATGAGATCAGAAACGTTGACAGATTTGTCAGGAAGTTTTGTAGTCGCTGTAGGGGTTGATGTTTTCAGAACCACGCGTAATATGACTTACGGCTTCAAGGTATTTTTGACCAGCATTGCCCTTCATCTCAGGCTTTTGTCCACCAAAATGTTTTAAGAACCAGTTTGTTCATGTCTTAAGATGTAAAGTTGAGAGAAAGATCCTCATTTGGTGGACCCATTTGAAAGAGGTATTCGCTGTCCTCTGCTGATTCACAGGAAAACTGTACATGAATGAAGCATACAATCCGAAGAGCTTATGCATGGAACACGAAAGCATGTATCGTCCCTCTTGTGGTGGATAGGATATTTTATCTCCATGCTCATTGCTCACTGGATGTATCTGGTCACTCAGGGTCAGTTTTTTTTTCATAGTTGGGAGGAAGTTATGGGGTATACAGTAAGTTACAGGAGTACACAAAGTGTAGTCTGTATTAGAAAATAATTTCAGATTCAAATTTTGCTGTTCACAGTGCTTCAATATTGCCTCAAAGTAGGCAGTACTGAAGTAATAAGGTTTGCCTATGGTGGTTATATGTGCCATTTGGGTCTAATTTAAGTTTTTATTTTAGTATTACTCGTTAGAATAAGGGACTGGAAGCTGGTTAAAAACAAACAGTGGGCCAAACTAAAACCTCCTGTTTACTTATATTTATGTGGTGGAAATGTAACAACTGCCACTAAAATTGTTACTGTTGAGCTGTACATTGTTTTCCTTTCCCACTGTACCTTATTCACTAAGAATTTGAAGGGTTCATTTATTTTGGGCTGCTTTCCATCATAGCTGTTCTGTTTTATTACTGCTGTGAGTTGTTGACTGATGATGATCCCTTTTCTTTACAGCTATCTCCTATTTTATCACAAACAAATCCTGGAGTATGAATGAATGGAAGACAAAGACTGCTGGAATGCTCAGGAAGGTGCTGGCAACTAGTGGGTTTACTTACAGTCAGTGTGGGATAGCCATGGTAAAAGTTGCAGGTTGTGGCAATTATTTAATACGCTTATATCTTGAACCCTGTGAATGAACTGTGGTGGTCACAACTTGTTGATGGGAATGTTGTGTACCACCAGTGGGTACGTAGTATCATGTCTTTTGTATTGATGGAGGTAGGGAAGCAGATGTGGTGAATATGCACAGATGAATAAGATATTCAGTATTATACCAGTGTCTTGTAAGTGGCACATTCTTTACATTAGAGTATGTCTTGTTTCTTACAGTTATTCTTCCATGATGTTGGATCAGCGTGATTAGTATGTACAGTGGAACCCACCCCATAAAGCTAGTGTATTTTTAACCAACCTGATATGCTTTCCATTAAGACGTGCCATTTTGATTTTATGACACTAATATCTTACTGTAGTTTTTTTTTTAAAGTTGGCATGTTTTTTATATGCTGTATTCATGAGAGATCTTTACAGATTGTTTGAATTAAGCTGGCTAGTGCCTGCACACACGTGGAGTTGTGTGAAACGTAACAGTCACCTGTGGTAGATATGATGACTTGTCTGTTACACTCCACTAGTGCTTAGGTCGGTGCTAACACTTGAAAGCAGTTGGTCTTTGGCAGTCATCTACCATTTTGATTTTTCATGAAGGTTTTGCAGTTCTGCTTATGATGACATGTATTTCCTTTTTCACTAGCAGCTGAGTCATCTTCTTTTCTGATGTAGATATAACGCATGTATGAAATTATGACTTCATTTCAGTCATTTTTAAATTTTTTGTTTCATTCATGTTTCATCATTTTTTGCGTCAGTGTACAACATGTTATCGGAGTGTGACTGCATGCCCTAAAACTTATCATTGGCCTTGTTTGTTGTGTTGAACAACATGAGTGCTGCAAAAACAGGGAAAAATACAGCAGAAGTCCTTTAATCTGATGTCTGATAATTTGGAAGTTCTGATAATCTAGTACTTGAGGAGAGTAGTCCCAAGACTGCATTTTGTTTTGTCGCAAAAAAAAGCTTTATCGATGAAACAGGCAGATTTCAGGGACATGTTCAGAAATGCCTCCAGGAGTGTCTGTACATCAACTGTTGAGGTATTTTACTCCAAATTCTTCAGCTATGAAGACTCCAGAAAACATAGATGATGACACAGATGTCCATGAAGTGGCAGATGAAGGAGATGTCTGAGTGGGATACTGCTCTGATTAGTTGTGCAGCCTAAGTATAGGAGCAGTAACAAAAAATTACCTGTAAGAACTGAGGTCAGTATAGGTACCATCTGATAATCGGGAATATTCAATAAGTCAACACCTGTCCGGTCCCATGCAAGTCAGATTAATGGGATTTTGCTGCATGTAGTATCTTAATGTGAGATACCTTGTTGTGCTTTGAGTGATTAGGACTGTCAAACACAACTAACTATTGAATGAATTAGTAGTTTGATCACTAAATAGTTGTGTTTAACAGTGCTTATCACTTAATTAGAAATATATACCATTAACAATAGGAAGAAGCAGGGTGTGACCAGAATAGTGGACGGCCATCAAAATATGATTTGTGCAAAAATGACGAAACAACAAAGCATACTGAACAGTATTGTGGTGAACAGAAAAGTATTTTCCATAAGTCATCTGTTACTTAGTCTTTTCTTTCAAGAAGTACAAAATATGATGATTTCAATGGTATTTTGATACATTTAACTGTTAGTATCTAGTATGGATATTGTCACTTGTGGCTAAAATTAATTTGTTACACTTTTTTATCTTACTCTTTCAAGTCTTTGCCCACATAAAAAGTTCGACATTTTTAGTTTGTCAGTTAATTTCTTAAGAGGGTTCCACTGTACTACAGTTGTGTGGATGTTTTGGCGTAGAGGCTGTGTGCATTGTAGTATGGAGACACTTCTTGATTTGAAATACCTCTTCAGCTGAAAATGTGCATCATATGAGGAAAATATTAAGTTATTGTTGTCTGAACGTCACCTTTCTGTTTCTTGGTTCCTGTGTTTTCCTTCTGACATTTACTGTCATACATACCAGCAAGTTATCCTTTTGGATGTTCAGAGTTAGGATTCAAGATTTGAGGTGCTCATGGTGGTGAACATGAATGTGGTACCATGTACATAGTCTTGGAGACTTGCCAGCATTTTGAAATTCCATGCATGGCTAATCCTATCATGAAGATGGAGGCTATGGATTTCTCCAAAATGTCAGTAAATTTCTTTCAGGCTTTGCAATTTCACACCCCAGAAGACGATCTTCAAAATCAGGATTATTTCCAACTTCTTTCAGTTTGTGTATTATGCTGCTCCCTCTACTTTCTAGTTGTCATTTCAACTGACCTTACTTATATTTCTGTAGTTGCACATTTAGGTCTGAGGGTTGTTGGTTGCCAGATTGCTGCTCTTGGAAAGTAGAATCTGTCTGCATGGCATAGCCCCTGGGATCAAAAGCAAAATCAACGAGACCAATGGGAGGCAATGGTTTGTGGTAGGTAGGCATTTCTTTTGAGTTTCAGAAACGAGCTTTCCCTTCTACATTGTTAAAATGTACAATACATGTGGGGATTGCAATGTAACATCATATTTCTTAGTTATGTGTTACTTTGGAGAATACACAACTTCATCTGTTGGTAACTACAATGCTCATGTAATCACAGTGCTACGTAATCACAATACAAGCTATCAAGTAATGTTTGATGTAAAGTAACACAAACATGTTCTAAACTTTATATCTCAGACTAGCAGCTTATGAACTTAACAGTCTCTTCAGCTCAGTTTTATGACTTCCTTGCTTCTTATTTTTATTCTTTTAATTCTGATTCGGAGTGATTTAAAATGCTGGGAGTGAGTGTTCCCAAGAAGTTGCTGCTATAGTTAATTGAAAAATTATTAAAGAAAAGAGGTAAAATAAGGACAAGAGGTCAAATCAAATTAAATCAAGTACCGCATGACTCCACCCTGGCCCTTTTATTCTATAACTGTATGTAATGCCTATCTCTAGGGTCTGTTTCAAATGTAATTTTAAATTCTGTGGTGTGATCAGATGCCGTGAAGTACCAGTGGCTTTGGATCGCATTGGTTTCATGGTGATATTGTCTGTGATGGTTTCAACATTCAAGGAAGATTGAAGTACCCATACTAACACTCTGGGGCTCTTTGGAAATTTCTTATGCTAGGCTCAGGTATAAGAGCAGTTTCCAAGAACAGTAACCATTAGTTCCTATGTTAGGCAGCTTTTTCTTAGGTCACAAGGCAAATATGATTTGATCACCCCTTTTTGTTACTTATCTGGTGAATGTGCCAAGTTAGGTTGTCAGCATATTGATGTTAAATTTGCCAGTACTCTTGGCTGCTAGTAACATAAAAATCCATGCTTCCTGCTATAAAATATTTTGTTGATCTTCTTCTCTTAGATGCAAGTCATGGCACCTATGTTGAAGGGTTACTGATATGAGGCATAGTAGGATACTACTAACATTGAGTGCTGGATATGTCTGTTCTTGGAAGTCTGGGAAACAAAACATGAAAATAGATTGTACTGATGTCCGGAATTTTTTTGGCAACAGTTCCTATAATTCTTGGTAGTTTGCAATCTATACCCTTGTTGTTTGTGTCTTACAGTCTCCATTAGTCATGGAACAACCAGAAATTTGCAAAGAAGTAGGCTTGCTGGACGTCTGGTGTTCTAACCCTAAAAAAACTTAGTTCTCCTTGGGGAAGTTAGAGTGTGAGTTGCATTTGCAAGGTGTGTGTAACAGAATTGAACAGGTGGGACTCTGTATTTACCTTATGACATGACTCACTTGTACAGTGGGACTATATTGGTTGTGTGTGTGTGAATGTATTATCTCATTACTGATAATGAAATACTCATATTGGAGAATTGTATATCTAATATGTTGGATAACAAAGCACAACAAATCCTCACATGTTGTTAGTAACTTGTAATAAATAAGCCTGGTTTTGGCTAAATTGGTTATGCTGAATGTGAACACAATCACCAGAAACTCTGACACTTATGGTGTTTTTTTGTCTGGTTTTTATTTGTGTGCAAGAGATACGAACGTGCATGCCACTTATTGTCCAGTTTGAAATAGTGATGCTGTGTAAATGGGAATCAACTTTTATTCACTAATAAGACATATTCTCAAATTATGGCTGAGAGAAAATTATAGGAATATTTAGCTGAATGTATGCAAGGGAAAAAAGTGCCGGTTTTCACTAAATATTTAATACACATAATTTTTTTTATAGTTGACTTTATCATTCCTGTGCAGAAACTGACAAGCCCATCTTGGTTATGTCTCACTTTCTTTGATGATGTTGTTTCATTATACCTTAGATTCCAAACCCCTGGGTTACAACTCAGGTTTGGATCACAAGAACCTTCTGATGGCTCATGAGCTCCAAAAATAGTTAAAATCGAAGCTTTCTGTATTCACCAATTTAATTGTTTTCAGGAAAGATTTAAATTAGTATAAGTTTAGTAGTTGTATCCAAATGACTTAACAGTTTTCATTTAATATTATTCTGTAAGTCCGACAATTTGTTGGGGTGCTGATTAAGTGATGGTACTGTTTGGATTTCAAGGTCAATGTGATTTTGGGTTGTACACAAAAAATTCTGAAAATTACTGTGACATACTTGTACCTTGGTGGAGAGTTGTGCCTCATTTGTTTTGAGTAGCATGCATGCTGTCTGGAATGTTTGCTTTATTCCAGCCGTGTGGCCAACATTTATTAAAGGATTTTTTCTCTTTGTGAAATAAAGTGTTGATTGAACTTCAAATTATGGTCATTTTGGTTCTTGCACTGTATAGGATTAAGTTTCTGCCAACATTTCTGAGGAATAAATTTGTCCTAACGGTGTAAGAACCATGAGATCGTAATTCAACTAACGCCCACCATAAAAGCCTGAAAGCTGGAAATTTGTGTTTATGCCTACTTTAGATTAAGCAGTAAGTAAGTGACATTCTTCAACTTGGTGTACAAATGTGAATTCTTGCATTAGCCTACTGATGTGTAGACTCACACAAAAGAAATTTTGTGCACTTTGAAATCATGACAATTTTTTAATAATGAATAAGTAGTAACTAAGTTTGGGTTGTTACAGTCAGTTTTGGTTTACATAAACAATTTTCTCAGGGTCAAATGGGATTAAGTAATATGTCATGTGGGGACTTGTGGATGCATCAGAGTATATTTTGTGTGAATTAATCAGAGAATGTGTAATGTCAGGTGCATTTATATAATTTCTGGTGGTAACATTATTTTAAATTATCTTACCAGAGCATTAAGCATTAAAAACACATCACCCAAGTAAAGAATAATATACAGTGTCACCACATTGTTTTGTTAGTAAGAAACTCAAAAGTAATAAATTTTAAGACAAACTGCAAAGCTTCAAAATACAGACACTGTGACACCATATGAAATCATGTTGATTTGTGGTTAACTTGGCAACCAGTGGTTCACAGTACTCTTCGATCTTGAAGGATTAGCAATACTTGTGGTAAAATATATTCAGCTTGCAGAAATTTTGTAGTCAGTTTGCTTTTGATACTGTTGTACTTCGTTGTGCATTTGAAAGATAATTGTGTGAGATTACATTGATGCACATTTTCAGTTTGGTCGCATGTTCCTAAAATGCAGAAGTCCAGAAAGCAGCACTGTGTATGTTGAGGTATTGCTGTTTGATAATTAAGTCAACGTGGTACACAAAAATGATGAGGAATATTCCTTTTTTGTGTATACAAAACATGGTTTATTTTGATATGTGAACTATCTTTTAAGTCACTTTTCATGTCTTTTTGGCTATGATACCTATTTGAAAGCTTCAAATCTTGTATGTTATACTTACTGTGATTATTAATCTTCCAAGTTTACTTGCAAACTCCATCTTTTGAAGTGTGAAGTCCACTTTTTAGCCTGTTCTGCCTTAAATGTAAATTCCATGACCTGGATTACTGAATCATGCTACAAACCAGACATGAACTGGTATCAGGCAAAAGGGATTATGGTACGGGAGCACATAATTCAACCAACCGCAAAACCCAGTTGACTTCGTGAAGAAAATCTGTATAAAACAGTCCAAAACCACATCTTGTGTAAATTTTTAAATTGTGACTATTTATTACTCCTGGTATGCTTCAAAATTCATAATGTATTTTTTAACATCGATATAGTGACAGAACATAATGCTATTTTATAATATGCATTCAACACCGGTTGTCACTATCTCTCAATGTACAGTTTGCACAGTCATCAAGGGCAGACTGAGATACTGAACGTACTGGACATGTGCTATCCCAACAGACGGTTTTGAAAATGTATTGTTTATATTCTTAACGTAATATGTCAACAACAGAAGTGCCAATTCTAGTTTATTTGACAGGGGATTTAAAATCGTTTGAGTGGGTTAAATTGAAGCCAGTCAGTACAGTTGCATGGAATAATTGTTACATTCTGATTTATTTCTTTGTTTACAAGGTGACCACATTGATTATTTCATTGTAAAGATAATTGTACTGCCATTACTTTGCTCATCTCTCAATTCCTGTGTGGTATCTGTATGCTATGATATGCTAAGTTGTAAGAAATCTGACATATGAGAAACTAGTGATTTCAGCAGAATGTTGTGGTGGTTGTGTGAATGACTTTTTCTTGTGGTGGAAGGTGAACTTTTTCAAATACCTTTTTTGTCCAACTAATGCAATATTATTGTTCTAAATATATTTACATTACAATATTTATATATTGGTCCAACTTGTTTTGAAACATGTCAGACCAGTATATAAATATTGTAAAGACATTTAGAATAATAGTGCATTAGTTGGACAAATATTTTATTTGACTGATAATCATGCACAGGATAGGTAATATAAAAAATCAATTTTTTTGCTGCATAAATTTTATTATGTTTTGCCATTATTGATATGGTCTTGTAGAAAATTAAATATGAATTTTTAGATCAGCTCCAAATTTTTTCAGGTTGTAGAAGTTCTAAATTTGATGCCCAAAAATTATATTTCATTATGTACACTAAACATGGTTGTAATAATTATAATTTTTGTACATATGTCAAGTATACTCCATCCCTTACACCAATAAAGAAATTGGTGGGTTGGGTGTTGGAAATAATATAGTCTTTAATAGTTTCATTTTCTATTTTCTTTTTTAATTATTTATGAGAAACTGTTGTGATTTGACCTTGGGGATTATCAAGTACTGCATCCTCTAAATTGAAATTCCTACCACCTCCAGAATTGTGCAGATTTGAATTAATGAATTTGACTTACATGCTCTGTTTCTATTTATTATTGTATTAGTATTGTGTTGGTCTTTGTAAGTCAGCATTTTATGTGAATGTTATGAGAAGACTAATGTAAATTTGTATGTTTGCAATGCAAGCATTTTTGGAAATGTATGTGTGTATGCATGTGTGCATGTGTGGCCCCCTTATGCACCAGACTTCACTTCTTGTGTCTGGGCATTGTCGTAAATTGAATACAAGTAACAGTATTGAAATAAAGATGTAACTGACATGTTCATATATTTTTAATAAGAATTAACCTTTCATTTATTCTCCATTTCTTGTGAACATTTAGGGAAAGAATGATGTTGCTTGACTCATAACTGTAGTGCATTTTGTTGCATATTTGGTTTCAGGTTGATATGTAAAGCCTTTGGCTGCATGAGTGGTGACCAGAATATTTAATCGTATATACATAAACAAACATAAAGTACTGTGTGCTGCCCCAGTTTCAATATTATTACAAAATTATTAAGTGGACCTTTTGCATCGTTCAGTTTTTCCATTCTCTTCCATTTTATTTTGTTTCTTTATATACAGTGCATTTCTTCGAGAAATTAAATTCTTAGTGTGAAGTACAGTGAAGTTTGGTGTTGCAAGGACTGCCTATAAAACTTGCTTCACTATAATAAACATGTCATGCACTCTCCAGATGAGGCCTGATAAAAAGTGTCTGGACTGAGTTTATTTCTCAACTACCTTACATCACACTCTGACAGGACTTCTCTGAGAGTGTCTGCCCATGTGCCTGTGTATCCTCAACCAGCAGGAACTCGCTGCAGCCATTCATTTTGATGAAATCATCACAAGTAAACAAAGAAGATTGGAACACTTTTGAATCTATGACACATTCTATATCCAATGGTTGTGATGACCTGTTGACTTGGATTTGCTCGAAGATGAAATAAATTACAATTACAATTACAATTGCAGTGTTTCTGTCATGAGTCATATTTCTGATGTTCAAGAGTGCAGAACAATGCATGCATATCAGATTTTGTGCAAAACTTGAGAAAATGGAAACTGAAACTTATGGAATGATTAAAAATATCTTTAGAGAGGAGGCCATGGGCCTTATGCCTCATGCAATTTCTTGAGTGGTTCCACCACTTAAAAGATAGGTACACATTGATATAAAGTGACAAGTGTTCTGGACATCCGTCATCAAGTAGAAATGACGACGTGATAGCAGAAGTGCTCTACTTGGTGAAAGCATGGCAAAGGCTAATGATTTTGTAAGTAGCCTTGGAACGAGGAATTTCTTTTGGCTTATGATTAGCAATTTTAACTGAAGAGCTGGGCATGATATGTGTTTCAGCAACAATTGGCATACAGCTTCTAACAGTGGAGCAGCAGAATTACCACCTGTCCAGAGCCTCTGATTTGCTTCAAAGTGCAGAAGCAGATGAAAGTTTCTTTAAAAGCATTGTAACTGGTGATGACACATGGGTGAATGGTTATGACCCTAAACTAAACGACAGTCGTTATACCAGAAAACATCTTAATCACCATAATCCAAGAAAGTACACTATATTCCACAAATTTGTCATTTCCATGTTTGGCTGTGATTTCAGGATCCTAGTTATTAACAGCATTTGTAATGAAGGTACAGGTTATTTCGTGAGATAAAAGAAAACTCATGGGCCTGAATAATAATAAATTCAATTAATCGAAACCTCATGCTATTTAAAATTCTAACGACACGATTTAATAGAACAGATAACCTATATTTTTATTCTTGGCGCCAGATGCAAGTACGCCGTTTTTTTTCACATACGTGGTTGCCAACATTGAAGTGTGGGTTAATAGCAATTGCGTGATTTAACAAAGGCTGACGTTGAGATATTATTTACAGAATTAGAAATGTGGAGTGTCGTTTTAGAAATCGGAAGTTGTTCTATGTCATGATGGAGTTTCTTAAGGCTGTGTGATAAACTTCGGAACAGAACGACGAGGATCAAAATTGGTAAATGGTGACAGGAGCGTTGACGTTAATTTGATAATTATATATGTTCCTACGTATAGCTGTGATGTGGTGGTCGGTATGTGACATTAACTGGTCGGTAAACCATGTTAATAATAAAGAAACGTATGTCACCAAATTATTACCGTAAATACGGATCAGTGAGAATAATACAATGGAAACATTAACTTTCGGTTCACACAGGTACATTACCCAGACGATTTAGGTGTCTGCTTGCTGTTGATGATTGATTAATTGGAAATTAAGAAATTGTCATTTCATTTCAGGCTTGTTCACTTGGATTTGAAGGGTGCTCCCCCCAAAATAACGTTCTTGGCACAGGTAAGAATGTAAAATCAACATGCATTTACTTCAGGATTTTAAGTACAATTTGTTTATGTGTAATGCTTAAATACTTTAATGCCATGATTTCACTTTTGAAGGTCGGCGGGAGAGTATTGAATAACTTCGTGTCTGTCAAGTATCGTACACTCCTTTCTGATACCTAGTGTTATCACTGAGCATGTACCTGATGCTTAAAGTGTATGCCATGTATCTTAGAATTTGTTTGAGAATTCGTTATATTGTGCACTGAAAATGAGAGTAAGAGCTTTCTTGCAGGGCGAGGTATATTGAATTTATGTAATTCTGCACAGATGGTAAATATGCTCTTGCCCTGTACTGTCCTGATTGCCTTTCTTTCACATTCTCTCTTTTGGATATTCTCAGAATATGACCTGTATAACAGTGGAGCTGTAATAAATGCCGTAAACTAAATGTGAGGTATTTTTTGAGTATATTATGTTTGTGTTCTATTATTGATATTGTTTTTAGCTGTTATCTACACAGCTGTCTATTTTTGTAGTTGTTTCCATTACTTCGTGAATGGGGAGCTACAGGTTTGCTGATTGAATGGGAGGATACTTTCCCATATGTTCGAGATCTTGCAGTTCTTGGTTCTAATGGACCTTCTTGTCCAGCTGGAGCATATACTGCTGAAGAGGCTCGTGAATTTTTGAAGCTTGCTGGAGATGCTGGGCTGGCAGTAGTTCCACTTATACAGACAATAGGACATCTTGAGGTAATGTTCATAGGACATTTCAGGATGTGCTGCTTATATTTTTAGAAAATGACAAAAGAGTTCATTTCAGTGTAACGGTAGTGCTTATATATTTAGAGTAATTGTATCTTGTAGTTTAAATCAGTATTGGTTCTTGAGGAAGTGGTATCAGACTGAAGTGGATATTTGCTTTGAAAGATACTGATATAATTGCATGGTAAGTAAATTCACACCGCTTAATTATATGATACGATATTATATTATATTGTGTTGTGTTGTATTGTATTATACTGTATCATATTGTATTGTATTGTATGATATTAATCCAAAAACAGTATAGTTATAATAAATTTGCCAGGTTGGAACATGGTGCTAGAAGGATGATGATGCCTGTCAAGGTCATTCTTCTGGTAACTCATATGCTTGTTGAGCCCTGCACACTCACTCTGCTGTGTGATACCCATTCAAGACAAGCTTCAGCCTAGCATGGGGTAGATAACTCATATATTTTGTTATTCAGAACACTTACTATGTATAACGAACGTGTGTAGGTTAAATGTAAACGTGTATTCACTTCGTCTGTTTTGAAATGACTTCTCATGATTGTGACATTTGTGATGTTATTTTCATGAGCAAGAAGGTGCTGTTACCAGCTTCGTGCCACCCCAGTAGCGGTTTTGGCAGTGGACATTCACACTGTAAGGATTCGTGTCTTATATGATATCAATCTTGGAAGTGTCACTTGTCTTCCATTTCTCCTCAACAAGGCTGTATCTATCATATGCAAATAAATGACAAAAGAGAGGCATTTTTTCTCTGTGTAACTTTTCACAGAGAGTAGAACTGAATACCTGGACAGTGGGGTATTTACATTTGAAAACAGGCCTGTACACAATATGCTTGTATCAGAATAGTTAGTATGTGATTTTCTCTGTAGTCAAGACGTTAAACTGGAGAGGCATTATTACAACTACAGCATATATTGTTGCAGTTTGTTCTGAAGCATGACAAATGGCGGGCGTTGCGTGAGGTGGAGGCATATCCCAGTTCCATGTGTCCGTCACATCCCGAGGCTGTATCAGTTGCCACTTCACTGATAAAACAAGTTGTTGAGTTCCATCCAGATATTCAGTATTTGCATATAGGAGCTGATGAGGTATGTAAACATCAGTGTCAGCTTTGTATGTGGCCTTGTTATCTGGTGGTGGTTTTTTAATAAAAATAGCATAGATTTTTAACAGTGTGTGAACTTTTAAATTAGATATTTTACCAAGTTTACTTTTTAATGAATGTTTTAGGAAAGCCAGTTAGAATAATGATACACAACAGGGTGGGTGTGTGGGGTGGGCCAGCTACAATTGTCCGCTTGTTGGCAATTGCCATTCAGGTCACATGTTACAGAGTTGAGCTGATAAGTGCTGCCGACTGTTTACTGCATTTTCCTTGGTTACTGCACTCTTCTGGCTGCTTGAAACATGAAATTTTTCCCTGACTTCCAAGCAAAAACAGAAGGCCTTTGAACAAGGCTGCCCCAACCCCTTATTGTGGTTGGCTGTTGTATTTCCCAGCCAAGGTAAAGCTGCATAAGAAATAGAAATTATAATAATATGAAACCCTCTCAGCACAGTATTGATGTGTTACTGAAAGTTTTCCTGATAGCATATAAACAGTAGCATGTCTGGTGACCCTTCTTGACATGTGCGTATTATTTTGATGCCACTCCACAACTTATAACCATCCCAATTATGACCAACAGAAGCTAGGACCAAAATTTCTGTAAGAAAATTTCAATTCAAGCTGGTATAAAAATGTGATGCTTATATTTCATTGAAGGAGCTCTGTTCATATTATTTTGCAACAGAGTGACTGTCGCACCTCATTTCATATTTTTGACATACAACCAGGTGTTCAGAACGTATCCTGTTTGTAAGTCGGGGAGTATCTGCATTTAAACCCGTGATACACATTTGATAAATAGCCCAGCTTGTGTTATGGAGGAAATTGCTATAGAACAATCTGTAACCAACCATGGAGATTGCAATCGTAAAGAATACTGCATGTATCAAGGCCAAGGTATTATGAGAAAACTGGGTTAGAGGAACGGTGATTGTTGTTATTATTCATCAAAAATGAAGGTTCCACACATAATAACAGATGTAAAATAAATTAGGCATAAATTGTAAGCATTTTTACCAAATATGAGATCAGATAGTAATCAGGAAACCAGAAAACTGGTTTCAGATTGCTTCCAGGAAATGTGAATCTGTTGTTGCTGGGACCACAGATTTTTGTGTTTGCGTTTGGCAAGGGATTGCTATACCAAGTAATGGTACGCACACTACTTCAGTATGTTCCTTGTTCTTACAATTTAGTGAATATACTTCTGCTCTAATAATTGTCTCTTCAGAATAATGAGTGCTTGAGGTTGTTAATACCTTTGTGTTCATCAGGTATGGCATATGGGACTTTGCCCAGCCTGTTCTCGACGCATTGAAACTAGCAAGTGTGGGCGCCCACAGCTCTTCCTCGAGCATGTGGTGGCAGTAGCTCAGTATGTACGTGAGGCTTTTCCCTCGCTGCGTGTGATCATGTGGGACGACATGCTGCGTGCTGTGGACACATCCGTTCTGCTTGGTTGGTAGTGTGTCCTTCACACTAGCTAGCTCACATTTGGAAGAATGTGGCTTGATTAATCCTTTCTGTGCTGGGGTTGTGTGGAGAAAACTGTTCTTTTTCATATGTTTTCAGGGTAACATGTGCTGTTTGTGGGGTGTCAGCAGTTGCTAACTTACAGTGTTTTAGGGTCAAATGTCAGATTTTTTTTTGTAAAGCAGCAAATAAAAGATATACAGGGCTTACGCCATGTGTGTTTGTTAAAACATTCTTTCCACAAAACAGGATTTGTGTCCAGTATGTTACCAAGAGACCAAAATGTTAAATTGAAAGAAGAAACAAAAATGTAAAGAAGTTGTACTTCATAGCTCTTTGAATGAAACCAGTGATGCAGGTGTTCTTTAAAGTTTTTCACATTTTGTGCCTGTTTATTTCACCAATATAATATTTCCATTATTTATATTATTGACACTAAATAATTTTGGAATTTATTACAGACTCAGTAAATGAAGTGTCAGTTTATTTAGTTTGTGGTCTTCTGTGTTATGACACCATATAGTCCATTGGCAGAGGTTTCAGAGGGAACTTCTACCTCTGTTTTAGTCTTCGTTTGGTACTTATGTCCTGAAGATATAGCCAGCAGGTTTCTCTGAAACAGTGGTAACTGTCTGTGTGACAACACAGTGTCATGACTTAGAAAACTAGAATCTGAAATTTCACTGCTGTGAAGACCTCCAGTCTTAAGGCATAAATGTGTTTTGTTGTCAGTAATTTTGTCTTTGCAGGTTTGTTGAAATTTTAGAAGTTACTGTTATTGTAGGTGACATTATTTATGTCAGTAACAACTGTTGGTTTTGCAAATTAGTGTCCTTCTGCGGTGTGATTTTGATCTAGAGATGTATGTTGTACCCGTAGAAGAATTCTGAATTATGCATTGCACTAGAGTGACTACTACTCTTGTTTTTGCAGAATATTAAAAATATAGCCATCTGACATGTAATGTGCCATTAACAAACATTGCTATTGAGTGTGATACCTGTGAGATGTTTAGATTTATATGTCTCTGTCTTTCAGAGTTCAACCTGGGTCGTTACGTGGAACCCATGGTGTGGCATTATACAACTGCTGAGTGTTTTCAGCTAACACCAGGTTGTTATTGCTACTTTCTGTATATAATATTTAACATTATGTGAAGTATACTTAAAACTGTAGTTTTGTGAATGGTGTTTGAAAATATAAATATCTAAGAAGAGAAAGAATTGGTGTTTGTGAATGCATGATATGTTGTTTGGTTTGTCATTGCAGAACTGTGGGACAAGTATTCTTCCGTTTTTGACAGTGTATGGGTGGCAACAGCATTCAAAGGAGCAACTGGCAGTTGTCAGCTGTTGCCAGTGATTCAGCACCACCTAAGTAACCATGAACACTGGCTTCGTGTTCTCAGCCGTGAAGTGAGCAAGTTCCAGCACTTCAGGGGTGTTGCCCTCACTGGGTGGTCTAGGTAATACCATATTCAGAATGTTTGTAGGTGATCTTTATGACTTTAATCGTATATTACTCAGAGAATGTTTGTGGTACACTTGAAGTCTGTGCCACTTTGTAAGGTCAACTCAGAAAGTTTCAGTTTGGTGGTTAGGTTGCAGCCTGGTATGGATTCTGGCCACTAGATAGAGCATCATTTAAGACCAGGAACCGTGTTTTTTGTGTTAGCTGTTTGTAAACTATATCTGTTGCAACACAACATTTTAGCATATGGGAAGGTTCCACAAAGTGAACTCTGATTCTTGCTACAAGTGTTTTGTTGTGTCTGTAAAGGAAATAGTAGCAGCAGACCGGCAAGTGAAGTACATATTGAACACATTAAATGGTCCTTTTGACACAGTCCACACAAATTATTTCTTTTTGGCTGTTTATTAAGCACAATGTGTATGTCCCTCCAGTGCCAGTAATGCTAAATGAGCTAAAGACATGGATCACAAAGGTCTGTACAAAATGTGATTACAGTATTCTAAAAAAATTGTGACAGGAAGCTGTATATCAGTTTGACATTGCTTGAACCACTTGTGATGCTTATAGTGAATTTTCTTAGATTTTTGTAATTGATCTTCCACCTTGTATTTATTAACTGTATATAACAATTTGCTGTGAGTATGTTGCTTACAGTAAGAGCTGTTTGCTGTTTTATCTACACAGTGACCTTCCATGTTCATTAAGACAGTGTTTGGTAGACATTATTTTTCCTTGTTTAGTGTAGTTCCAAAATACAGGCTTATAATGTGAAGAAAGGTGCCCCCCCCCCCCAAATGAAAACTGAGAAACAAAGAAATGTTCAAGCATAAGTTTTGAATGAAGTGAGCTCTTTGCATATTTTAAGGTCTGAGAGGCACTTACCATATTTTCCTGTGTGTGAGTCTAATTGTGTCCCTCATGGCTTCCAACATTTATTGTGCAAAACCCCCAGAAGTTTTGATATAATTATAGTTAACTCCCAATACTTGGTGTGTCATATTAAAGTCATTAAGTGTCGGTCATATTTAGTGAAAAGTGCAAGTGCTTTGCTTAGGCTGTAAGTCAGAAATGACAAAATTTCATGGTGTAGACATCTTCAGTCATCTTACGCTCTTTCCAGTAATGGGTTATGTGTGCCTTTGTAACTAAGTACCAAAAGTATCTTGGCATATACAGGAAACGAAAAAAGTGTCATATTGCAAGAAAATAATGAATTTGTGTGACTGTGTGACAGCCCAGTGTATTAAAACTAAACACAGATGTTACTACAGTGAAGGCAAGCATTCCCATTGTACATTCATAGGTATGATCATTATGCAACCCTATGCGAACTTCTGCCAGTTGCCATTCCCAGCTTGGCACTATGTCTGAAAGTATGGCTGGCTGGAGCCTACAGTGGAGATCTGCACATGTCAGTGGCAAAAGAGTTGGGTTACATGGACACACCCCTCCTCCTTAATCCCTATCCTAGGTAAGTTTTTTTTTTAACTATTTGTCATGGTTAAACAAAAGCTAAAAGTGGTTCTTACCTGAATGGCTGTGCATTTCTTTATTGCTATTGTGGTCATGTTTCCTGACCTGTATTGATACCTGTCCATTACTACTGAGGTACTTCATACAACATTTATTTCACAAAATTAAGTATTTATTGTTGTGTCTAGGTTAGACACCTTGTTGCCAGCAGTGTCTTTAAAACACTCATTCCACTGTTTCCACCATAAAATACAGTTCTGTAATGTGTTGTTATTATGTTTTACAAACTAGCCCAACATATTTTGATCCTAGGATTATTTTCAAGGGCTTCTAAAACACTTGACTGTTGAGGTTGTCATCTTAATGTGTGTGTTAAGCCAGTTTCTTTGGTAGGAGTCCTTAAAATCTGTTGAACCATTGGTTGAACACATACATTATGATCCAGTTGTTAGTGTTTAAGAAGCCCTTGAAAATGATCCTTGTATCAAAATGTGTTGGGCTAGTTTGTAATATGTATTAATAAGTTATATTAGTTGTATTTGACAGTTGGTTGTTTAAACATACTGATTAGTTTGTAATATGTATTAATAAGTTGTATTAGTTGTATTTGACAGTTGTTTAAACGTACTGATTAATAATAGAGTCGTATTTTTTCCTTAGAGATGATATCCCATTGTGTTTCACAAATTGAATCAAGACAATTTTATAAACTTATCTTCTGTTATGAAAATAATATTTGCCTTTATAAAAGTGCTACGTGTTTTGACCCCTATAAGGGTCATCATCAGAAGGAATAAATATACTTTTACTACTCTAACACATATACCGTCATAATAACACAACTATATATAGAAAGTTCTTACATTATAGAATTAAGGTGTGTTGCATACAGTAGTATAATTGTAGTAAATAAAGTTTTAAGAAAGAGATCTCTTTGATAGAAATGACAGCTTGAAGTTTGTGACTGCTATTTTATTTATTTGTGCCTGATGATGACCCTTAGGATTCGAAACATATAGCATTATATAAAGGCAAATATTGTTTTAGATAGTTGTGTTGACTACAGTTATCTTTATTATTTGATATGTGTTCCTTTGACTGTTCATGCTGTAGGTTTATAATTTAATACTATATTTTAATGCCTGCCTTAACACAGTCTGTATATTGTCTTTGCACCTACTGCAATACAGTGAAACCCTGTTAAGAAAATTCTGAAAATTCCAAGAAAATCCTACTTCTTAAGCGGGAAATCCCCTAAAAGGGTAATTTTAATGAAGTGGGAGAATTTTGGTGCTTTTTTATCCTGACTTCTTAGGCGGGAAATTTTCTTAACCAGGTTTTTCTTAAGTGAGTTTCACTGTATGTATTAATATCTTCATCTGTGTTTTTGATATATTTCTCATATATTTCATCCCCCCCGCCGAGGTATATGAGCTACAGGTCTGTAAGTTTTCGTTCCTGTGCTCCTATTATTTTTTGTCTGTATTACTGAGTATTTGTTGCATATTTAATGTACATTTGCAACAGATTACCTTGACATAATACCTGTTGGGGTAGTTCAGTCAGTTTAGGGACTAGGATACAGGTTAGATGACTGAGAGGGGAGGGATTTTTTCTTCTTCAAAGCATTCAGACCAGGTCTATGGCCCACATTGTTTTTTTCTCAGTGGGTACTGGAGGCTGTCTTCTCAGCAGCAGGGCAGCCAGGGTGTGCATCTGATTGGTTCTGCCCATCTAGTGGTAAGGTTAAGAATGAGTGGAGGCATATTTCTGTACTCGCCCATATTTCTTCACGGTATGGTGCTTAATTAAGCATTGGAACAAGTTAGTACCTTGGCTTGCATAAAGTGGCATAAAAATGCAAATGGGTAAATTTAACTATAGTCATATTTCTGACATCAAGAACATTATAAAGGTGGCATCCTGACCGTAATAAACCCAGTGCTACAAGGAAGTACACACACTTTTTTCGAGGCTGTTACTTGACTAAACCACACAAATGTTTGGCACAGAGATCTTGGTTTCTGTTGTACATGTTAAGATACTATACTGCTGTCCTGTTGAAATTGTGTCTTTGGTGATATTATTTTGTCTCGTCCTTCCTGCAAGTAAGCAAAAGTCGTTAGGAATTTTAATTTATCCAAATTTACTTTCAGTTTACATTTTCAGATACAAAAAATCATCCCTTCTTACATTACTTGGCTTCATTGTTAAAGGCCGCAACCTGTTCCACAGCAGTTGAGTTTTCCTGGTTGGAAGGTGCGCGTTGGGGTCGAGTGGTTCGCAAACTTGCGTCTCAAATACCGCAGCATTGTTGAGAGTGATCAGTGAGTATTCAAAGGATATATCTTGTAGCGTTCAAGAGTAATTCAATTCAAAACATGATGGTTAATTAAAGCCTACACCTGTTGTTTGTTTTAGAGTTGAGACTTGGTTCAACTCTTGGCAGATTCAAAATGGCTTCACCAATCCCATGCAGATTGAAAGTCTGATTCCTGCTTTCACAGAGTAAGTCCTTTTCTGTTTTGAGAACTTACACAGTTGTGTCTGTTTACTTATGCATAACCAAAATGCCATGAAGTATAATTTGCCTTGTGTATTGTACTGCCTCATGCAGTGTAGTTGTTTGTGCCTGTGCTGCACAGCCTGCTGTATTTAACATACAAAGTAAGGTAAAGTTCGCACTGTAACAGGCCATGGAGGCCCAGAGGGGGAGTAGAGGTATAGCTCTACTCTTTCCTTAACCTCGACAATAGATGGGGTGGGTGGTTAATGTCATGCCCCAGCTGCTTTACCCCTGGAAAAGTGACACGGTACTGATCATACAGGAAGCTGGGTGGGCCTTGGGGTCAGGCTGGACAGGTAGGGAAAATCTGCCCTCTCCCACCAGGCTTCGAACCCAGGACCATCTAGCTTGTAGCGAGTTGCTATAAAAGCAATCAATTATTTTGTGTAGATTATGTGTATGGTGTAACTCCTTACGATAATTGTTTTAATTAATAAAATGTACTAATGACAAGTACATATTCTGTAGAAGTAGGATTAGGATTATCAGATTTGAACATTAGTATCCTAATAAGGACTTTACTGTGTTCTGTCATACTCTGCCTTAAAGATGACTGGAATCAGGATTACAGTTTGCAGCATGGTATGATGTTTTGTTATATAATTACTGTAAGACCAGAATCTCATTCCATGGCACCATATTTTACAAAATTAATGGTTGCTCAGTTTTGTGTCTACTTTCAAGACATTAGTATTTCACAGAGTCAGTGTATATCTGTGTTTTGAACACTGTCGTCCATCATAAAACAATACTCGGTGTGTTCGGCTGTACAGGTGATGAATGGTGAAATCTGAAAGGGTTTACATCAATTAATCTTGTGTGACATGAAGAGCTGTAAAAGGAATCCGCACATCCAACCATCTGCAAGTACAGTTTTAATGGTTCCTTAAAGCTCCTGTTGTGGGTAGAGCTGCAGTTGGAATTTTGTAATGGTTATACAACACTGATGTTTTCACCTTCATGTGTTTCACAGCCTGCTATTTGAATTAGCGTCACTAGAAGACTATATGAGACTTCATCTGGAAGATGTGTTACAAACACCGGCAGTGGAAGAATGGATTGGTACTTTGGTGGAGCCCCTGCGTGCTCGCCTGCGCCAGTTAAAGAAAGATGCAGAAGCTCAGATGTTGCTGGGAGCCCGTGTACGAGGCTACAACACTCTTATCTAATTTGATGGCAGCTACTATGCCTGGCATCAAATTTCAGCATCCTTGTTCAGACAATGATGTCTGTGATTTCAAGTACAACATTACTGGTATAGACTTATGAATGACATACATACAAGTGCTATGTATGTCTCAACCATCTAAACTAATTCCATGGAGCAAATTCCTTGAGAAGTTGATAGTCATTCAACTGTCTAGAAGTTACCCACCCTTTATGGAACATGAAGGTTTATTATGTGTTCACAGGATCCCACCAGTGGATCATGTTTGAGCCAGGTGAATCTGATCCACATCCTCGCAGCCTCTTTCTGTAAGGTCATTTTTAATATTAACCATGTAGGTCTTAACACAATATTATTTCCCCTGAAAGACTATTATAAACTTGTGTTACAGTTTGTTATCTAGTCTTGTAAGCATGTACAAAAGATAGCAGGTACTCTTCAATAAAATTTACATAATAATTGAATTTATTTCATAAATAATCTGGTGTCAGAAGTTCATTGAATTATATGTGTAGGGTTCCAAATGAACCTCGTTAATGTGATTCATGTGTTCATATGTCCCGTGATTCAACTACAGATGTAAATATTGTGAATGCTAAATAAATAATTTTCATAAAACTCATCCAGTATGTCATCATTGAATATCTTATATCATTACCTTTTAACTTTCTGTGTGGTCAGCAGTACTGCATGGCTGTTGTGTTAACTTCTGAGTGGGGAGGGTAGGGTCTCAAGTTTTTTGTGTTGGTGTTTGAGAAGTATGCATCTTTTATTCATATTAATATTATTAATATTAATTAACAGTTGACTGCTTGCTGCAAGACAGTAGCAAGTTCAGATGTTCAAAATGCAAATTAAATTTTTTGAATTGTTAATGACTGTGTAACCAAAATTACTTTAAAATGTCCCATATAAGAAGCTAAATTCCTGCTGTTGAATGATTTGTAATTCATGGAATGTCTATGGACATGTATTTATTATTATACATTATTAACAACATTTTACATCCAAAGCAAAGGCAAAGAATTGCATTAAAACTGGGTTTTACCAATAATTATTATCAGGACGGTTGTTACTACAGTAACCATTGCTGGTTAAACCATTTGGCAGGTCCCCTGTGACTAACACCTGTTTCCTTAGCACCAGGAGTAAATGTAAGGCATATATTCACAACATCACCCTGTAAGACCAGAGTTTTGTCTGTGGCCCTTGCAGCAGTGTGCTGTCGCTATGCCCTGCACCCCCAATATATGCACGCACACACACAAACTTCATACCTCGCACCCTCCACTTATGCTCTAGGAACGATGTAAGCGATCAGCCGATAATGAAGGGACTTTACTATGAAAACACACACACGCACTCGGTAGGAGTGCTCTGGACGAGGGCTCGTTCCATCGCAGAGACCTGTGCCTTACAACACACATAATTCGCAACAGACACACATCCATACACCCTGCGGGTTTCGAACCAACTGCAGAAGCAACTAACCTCTCACCCGCGCCACTACTTGGATCAGCTCGGTTACTAATTAAAAAGGCAGGTACCTGTACCGTGGTTACCCCCCGCAATTTTGCCTTCTCCAGTTCTACTTTCTCTGTGGTGCACCTAATCCAAAGAGTTTCAGAAGAATCTTACCGTAACTAGTTAAGAAATGTTTGTAGTTTTGATGTCAAAGCGTTTTATGTCTTTATTAATCTTTGCTTGACGTATAAGTAAGCACTTCGTGACACAATTCTCGTGGAACTACCCAAGAACGCATTTATATGCACTGTTTCTTCGTATGAGTTTCGGAGTGCACTTTCTTTCAGTGATGTGTACGTTGTTGGCCAATTTAGCCTAGTCGATCGCTGTAGGTAGTGATAAATGTGTAGTCACTAAATGAATGACAAAATATGTCCAACCCAGGCGGCAGCAGGAGAAATGGGGCCATGAAAATTCGCCTAACAAGTAAGCATCATGAGTTTGCCTGTGAAACTGAGTTTACTGTGAATTTTTCGAGATGTCTGGGGAAACGTCTGTGTTTGTTATGCACAGGCGCATTTCAACATGGCTACTTGGATCAAACCTTGGACAGTTGCCCCATTAATTAACTGCTCAGTAACTGAAAATGAATTTAATTTCCTGTTTCTTTACATTGAGATTAGCATGCTGTATAGTACTTAGTGCATGACACATTATGGATGTTTCAGAAGCCCTCTAATCATTATGTATTCTCCTTTTTCAGTTCTTTGTGCAAGAAATTTGGCTAGGAAAGACTTATTCAGTAAGTATTACGATGTTTAGTCGTACAGAGCCCTTGTTCCTCGTGAAGGCAATTAGTTGGTAATAAGTAATTTTAATTTATAATTTATTTTACAGGACTGCCCGATCCATTTGCCAAGATCAGTGTGGATGGATCGGGCCAATGCCACAGCACTGACACATGCAAAGCAACTCTTGATCCTAAGTGGAATCAGCATTATGACCTGTGTGTATTCTTGTGATAAATTGTAAATATTGATTTATTCATGTCAGTGGAAGTGTATACAGAATATCTTACCCTTTATGTAATTTTATTGCAGTTACATTGGCAGGGGTGATGGTATTACAATCAGTGTGTGGAATCATAAGAAAATTCACAAAAAGCAGGGTGGAGGATTTTTGGGCTGTGTTCGTATCATGTCCAACACAATTCAACGCCTCAAAGACACAGGCTGTAAGTAATTTTGCAGTTCGTGTATCACATTGTGTGAAATATCTGTGTAAATGATGGAGGCAGTAAGATTCTCTGAAATGTTGGTGCACTGCTATCAGTCTATGTGATACTACGTTCCAATGGATGTGGTCTTCATGTTAATCACTGTGAGAACTTCATTTCTCACTGCTTTGTATTTACTTACGAATGAGAACCTGTACTAGTGTTTGGTAGAACTTACTATGTGCTTTTTGATGGTACTTTATTTTTCTGCCAGTACTGTAGACCAGATGCTGCTGTGTCATGTTTATTCAAATTTCTCTTGGTAGATTTTACTGTTGATTTCTTTATAAAATAGAGAATTTAATAAGAAAAGTATATCATTTTAAATTTTTAACTGTTTTTACTAAAACTGCAGTGACATAAAACATTCTGATATACTACTTTGATGAGGGAGGTAATCAGTTATTGTTTAATGAAATCTAAGATAGTTAATTGTCATATTGAACTAATTTTGAGTATAAGAGGATTTTGCAGCACTCAGTTGATTCTGCCTTGGAGGAAAGTGTGTCATGTTTGTTTATATCAGCTCAAATTAATTCATCTAGAAGCAGCAAAATAAGTGATAGTATGGTGACTCCTTTCAGTTATTTGGTTTTGTGTTTTTAAATGTAGATCAGCGGTTGGATCTGTGTAAAGCAAGTTCAGATGACTCTGAACCAGTGAAGGGTCAGATTGTGGTGTCGCTGCTGTCGCGGGATGGACATGGAGGTATGGCAGGAGGAGGTCATAATGCTGTGGTGGATCCACTGGGTGATCTTAGCTGCCCTGAAGATCTTCCAGACGGTTGGGAAGAGCGAAGGACTTCTGCTGGAAGGCTGTATTATGTAAACCATCATACACGAACCACACAGTGGGTTAGACCCAATAGGTCAGTGTTTGTACAGTAAAATTATGTTAATCCAGCATGCACAGGACTGGACAGGTGATGGATTATAAAATATTCCAGATTATCAGACAGTTCCTGTACTGACCTAAATACAGTTAAACCTGGTTATAATGACATCGGTTTATGCGACACCTGGCCTAAGCATCAGATACTCTGTGATACCAATTAATTCCTCACTGTTAACTGCAACATTACACTCCTCAGTTATAACAGCACTCTTATAGCAACACAAAATATTCAGTCCCATTCATGACATTATAACCAAGTTTGGCTGTACTTACAGGTGGTACTGTGTGACTGCTCTTATACTTGCATTGCATAACTAATTAGAGGAGTATCGTAGTTGGATATCTCCTTCAGCTGCTGATTTTCACCAGTTTCAAGCCTCCTGATTGTTTCAAGTTCCTGTGGAATTGCTAAGTGCCTCAAGGACTAGATTATCATGATTTCTGGTTAATCAGGTGACTGATTAAAGGAATTTTGCTGTCTCTTCTAATATTGTATATTGCTTTAGTTGATTGCAAATGTGGTTTGTTAAGAATATGAAGTTGTGCTTTGCGGTTGTGTTACTCTTCAGATATAAATATCACGCACAATGGGATGATGAACATTAAAATTATTAAGAATATGTACACTGGATAGTAAACATAATTGATCATTTACTGGAGAAATAACCTTTTATATAAACTGATGATAGTGTGCGTTGTGAACTTGATAACTGTGCGGTTTGAAGCTTAATTTGTATAGATCTGAATTTTTTCTTTGTGTTTGGAATGATAACTGTTAAGTAATTGCAGCTAGGCATGTGTAATGTGTTATGGACCTAGATCATTCAGATTTTCAGTTACACAGTACAGCGTGTGAGCCCCACCAGTGGTGTGAGTTACGTGGTTACCAGGTTGTTACATCAAACCACATTTTTCACAAATACTGGTTGCTGTGGTTACTGGGTTATGATGTCACATCCTGGTTGCCGTAGTTACAGGGTTGTGCTTTTACATCTCAGCATGTTTTTTGGCTTCCATGGTTATTGGTTCATGACTTTACAGTAGCAGAACTAGCTTGCTGTGTGCTCGTATTTAAGTGATTTATTAGAACTGTATTTAATAGGCTTGTTGATGTTTGCGTGAGTGCATTATTAATAGGAAGTGGTTAAAATATTTGATAGCTTGTAACAAATGGTGGTACTGACGAAGAAAAGATCATTCTTTATGGTCAGTGTAATGATGGAAAAGAATTGGTATGTCATATGTTGAGGTTAGTGGCTATCTGATATTTAAAGTGCAATAATAATTATTCAGTAGAGTAAAATCTGCGATATCTGGTATTGGATTATCCGGAAATCTGTAATAGCCGGCAAATTGACGAAGAGCCCCATTATATTTAAATGTATAGTTAAATATTTTTTTTTTGTACACTGTGTGTGCACCTTGTTACATAAGTAGTGGTGAAAAGGACTAGAAAGGGCAGCATGGAAAACAGGACAGGATATCAAGTGACAAGTTAAATGATCAGGTCTGTCCAGGCAGTTGCTAGGTAGACTAAGGTACATATTGAGTATAATATTCTGATATCCAGAAAACTGTGATATCCGGCAAACCTTTGGTCCTGGAGATGCTGGCTACGGCAGATTTCATTATAATAGTTACTGTAATGAGTTAATAAATCATCATGAACCAAGAAAAATGAATAAAGAGGATGTGGATTAACATGTGGGTATTATGCTGGCTTGTGCTGCATGTGGATATGGCTAGTGCATGCAAGATTTATCTTAAATCAGTGATTATAAACATGGTAGCATTGGAGGACTTTGAGGTTATATCTGACAAATTTATTGGAGACAGAACATATGTTTAAGTGAGAAGTTCTTCACCGAAATGAAGTCAAACAACAGCAGTACGAGGAATAGACCTCTAAGGCTAGAAATCTGTGCAGTAGTAAGGACGACTTATGAATTCTCTCAGAATTCCGTTATGTCTTTTCTTCATCTTCATGAAGAGTGGAATAGTTAGGACTTGTGCAGTTGTTTCCTGACATCTCTTTGAACAGCATATCTATTTTAAATGGATTCTTATGCATGTTGTTCTGTTTCAGGCCACATTACAATGGGATTATTCCAACACATAGTGCACCCTCAGGTTCAGGATTATCTGGCAGTGGTGAACAGAATGGCAGTTTTTCTTCAGGTGTGAATGTAATGATGAGCCAAACCACAAGGGATGCATTGCGTAGCAGTAACAGCAACCACAACAGTAATAATAACAACAATAACAATAGCAGCAGCAGCAACAGTAACAATCATAATAATAATAATGGCAGCACAAGGTAAGGTTTTGGTTACAGAAGTCTCAGTGTTCACTATAAAACTGCATATTATGTAACAGTCATTCAAGATATACAATATTTACATGTGCTTGTAAAAAAGGAGTGTCTTTCTTGGTGCTCATTGATTTCTGAAAGAGCATTACTTTTATTGGGAGGTCTACAGGCTTTGTCCATTTGTCTTTCTTGTAGAAGTAGCTTTGAAGATAAAGAGGAGTGTGGAACATCAGTGGAATGATACTGACATGAAAACTGACATACTTGGAGGAAGACCTGTCTGAATGACACTTTGTCCGTGACAAGTCAAACGTTGTATGGTCATTTGGACAGAGCAGCAGGCCATTTTTTTTGGAAATCATGTTAGTTGGGAATCTAGGCATAGATGGGATGGTAGTATTAAAATGGATCTTCAAGATGTAGGGTGGGGAGACATGGACGGGATTGATCTGGCTCTGGACAGGGGCAGGTGGTGGGTGTTTCTGAATGTGGTAATGAACTTCCAGGTTGTGTAAAATGTGGGGAATTCCTTCACTAGCAGAGATCCTGGTAGCTTTTCAGGAAGGACTGCTCCATAGAGTTAGTTAGTTCGTTCATTGGTTGGTTGGTTGGTTGGTTGGTTAGTTTGTTTGTTAGTTAGTTGGTCGGTTGGTTGGTTGGTTGGCTTAGTTAGTTAGTTAGTTAGTTAAAATTATGCACGTTTTGAGGTTTTTGCAGTGGTATGCCTGAGGATTCTATTCTTCTGGGATACGATGCTGTGTCATAGGTTAATCAGATCCTGATGTTTTGAAGGAATTTACTGACTTTCCAAGACTTACTGATCTTGGGTATGAAGGCAGTACAGTCCTTTGTATCATTGGGATTTGATTACCCTGTGCTGCCTTATCTTATCCCACAAGAATGGAATCCTGAGGTAGGGATTTCCTTCCCACTGTCATTCTTTTGTAGGATCACAAACATTGAGCACAAAATGCAAACAGTTCTTAGCCTTAAAAGCGTAATATTCATTTTTACTGTGTACCTTTGAGACATGATACATGAGTGTGCAGGTTACTTGATCATTGTGCCTGGTATGAATGACAGTAACATGAATGCTGCTGTTAGTTTTTAATGGTTGAACTTATATTTACAGTAGAGAACAGCGTGAACAGCGGCGCAATGTGCGGGTTCCTGATGAACTTCAGAACGGTGGTAATCGGCGAGATAATACAGGAAATCAGATGTCTGCGGCAAGACGACGTTCATCAAGACTGCAGCGCAACTCACTGCACCAGCAGCAGAATGGGAACAACTCAACTGGTCGTGTCCACCAGCCTGGTGACCTTCCTCCTGGCTATGGTCAGATTTATTGATGGATATGATTCCGCATGATTTAAATTATCGTGTTCAGTGGGGTGGGGAAAGTGGGCATTGGCATGAAATTAATGGTGTATACCGTACCCTTTCTCTGTGTCTAGTCAGTACAGCTGTGGATGTATATTTTAAAATGGGTGTACATATATGTAAATGCACTGTGTTTCATAACAATGCTTTCATTATTTGATGGAATGTAAAATTATTTTTCTTTTTCTTTTCATCTGTTGGTCATGTTCCTTTTCAAATTTATTTCACTTCCAAGTGAATTTAAAAATTTGTCCCCCTCTTTAACCATTATGTCACGAACTTTATTTGTTTGTAGGTTCCTTGCAATTCTCATAGTGATTTTCTTTGTTATATTTTCAGTCTGTATTCCTTTATAATTACATTTCACTGGTTGAGTTTTTTGAATTCCCCGTTTTTTTTAATTAGTACCCATTCTGTTGTGTGTGTGTATACCACTATTTTGAATCTATACAGACAGAACAGTTCATTGTCTGTAAATATCAGTGTTTCATGAAGGTTTAATTGACAGTCTAATAGGAGTTGTGTGTCCTGTTGTTGCACAGAATTACGTACAACACAGCAGGGGCAGGTGTATTTCTACCACATCCCTAGTGGTGTGAGCACTTGGCATGATCCTCGCATTCCTCGTGAGCTTGCAGTGGGCTCTAGTGACCTACTGGCTGAGCTTGGACCATTACCTCTTGGTTGGGAAATGCGTCAGACTGCTACTGGACGAATCTATTATGTCGACCACAACAATCGCACAACACAATTCACGGATCCTCGACTCTCTGGCCCTGTCATATCCAACCTCATGAAGTGAGTTCTTTTCACTTACACGCCTGTGTTATAGTGAATTACTAGTTTGTGCTAGAGAAATGAAGATTGATGTGTGTGTGTTATTGTATATGTATTGTAAAACTGATAATGACTTAAGAGTTTTCTTTCTCTAGAACTGTTTATTCTTATTTTGCTTGTTGTCATCATCATGTCATCTTCATCATATTCATCGTCATCATCATTTTGTGTGTGGGGGGTGGGGGGTGTGGAAACTCTTACAGTCAGCACTAATACCATGGTCAACTCGCAGATGTGAGGTGGAACAACACTAGTACAACGTAATACAGTGTCCTTAAATGATGCTTCGTGATACTCAAAATATGTAACTCTTACAGGTTTTTATGAGTGGCAGTTGCGTGTGAGTTTAACCTTTTGAAGCCTAGCGGTAACTTTGCGTACCACCAGGTTTAACATTAAAAAATTCTACGTGGTGCCCACATTGCGTTTATGTGTTTTGTACAGATCTCAGAACAAACAGCAACTTTTGCCTTGTAAAACATTAAGAGACTGGTTTTTATAACCGAAGTGGAGAGTGTTTACAGCGCGGTATGCACTGAGTCCTTATATAAAACAGATACGCTTCGTCTTTAAAGGGTTAATTTAGCTTCTGGTTTGACAGTGATAACTAATAAACCATTGTAGCTGAGTGTTTGAAATTTGGCATAGTTAAAAAGTTTGTGTCATATATTGCTCGTAAGTCAGCAGTTATAAACATGATGACAGTGCAAAACATTGAGTCTCTTTTCACTACATTCGATGTAAAAAGACTGTGTCTTCAAATAGAAGGTTATGCATAAAAGTAGCACAGCAGCAATAACAGTCTGTAACATATATATGCAGTTGCGGGAAATAGAAGACAGTATGATATAATTGGCATATCATATGTCCAGCATTCAAGACAGTTGAATATTTACCTTATTTCTTGCTTCATTAAGATGTGTCTTACAGTTAGCAAGGGCTAATGAACACTTTTCTACAATTGGATCTTCCAATGTTAATACAAAGGGTGATTTTCAGGACATTTTTCAGGGAAAAAATGCATTTTATGTGGTCGGAAATACAGTATTTATTTGGAAACAGGCATCAGAATACAGCATTTATTAAGAAACATGAGTTAGAAGACATGTCAAAGATGTCTTTGCATGTCCGTAATAATATGCAACTCTATTTGTTTTAGGAAACAGAACATACCTGTGTCTTCCTCCGCTGCAAACCAGGTAACTGTAGCAGCAAGTAGTGCCACTTCATCGCCATCTTCACCACCAACCAGTGGCAGTGTCCATGTAGACGCTGGAAGAAATGAGAACTCAAGTTCTGGTGTGATTTCTTCAAGCAACAACAATCCGTCTAGTTCTAGCCTTAGTTCAAGTTCCATTTCTACTCTGCCTTCGCCTACCAACAACACTAGTATCATGGACCAGTCTAATGGACGCACAGTGGCCACAGTGACAGAAGGTTGCAGTGGAAGCACTGCCATCGAACCTACTGCTGTTGTGAGAACAGGGGATGTTCCCAAAGATCTGCTTGACAGTGAAAGTCTCCCCAAGTACAAACGTGACCTGGTGGCAAAGCAGAAGGTTTTGAGAGCAGAGCTTCAGGCCTTGCAACCCCAGAGTGGGCACTGCCGTTTGGAAGTGTCCCGCAAAGAAATATTCGAGGTGAGTCCACAAACAGTATTGTCCACAATAGTAGATCTGTTCTCTGTACTGTATTGTTTTAAATTCACTAGAGTTGCTATTGTATATAGATGAGATACTTGTAGTTAATGATTAATCATGGACATAATCACCACTTGTAAATAGCTCAGGACAGATGGCAATCACAAACTCTATTAAGGGACAGGTATCATATGTACATGAATACTGAGGTAGCAAGACTCATTTTTCCTACTGGTAATACAAACTTATGCCTAAGTAAGATTTTGTTAGTGATACTGCTTTAGAATTGCATTGATGCCAAGATCTGAACACCTAATTTTGTAGGCCACCATTCATAATACCAAAATATGTCAGTGTGCAGTGTCTAATTCTTGTGCAGATTGTTACAATGTGGGAAGTGAAATTTGATATCTGTATGGTGTTACAAAGTGTCAGAATAAAGTAGATGTTAACATAACTTGAGATTCTAGTTGTGAAATAGTAGTCGTAGTGCAGTAGAGTTTTTTTAATCGAGATGCTGCCAGTGTGGAAGTCCTGATACATCAGTAGTTGGACAAGGTGTAGTACAGTGTGTCCTAAAAGTTCCAGTACTCAGAGATTGAAATTCTTAAACCTTGAGTACTGGACTTTTAGGACACTCTATAGTAAGCGCTTTACAGCTGTATGTTACAAAGGAGAACTTGTGACTGGGCCCATAATAACTGCAAAAACTAAATATTTTTATGATTAAATAAAAATAATTGAGAGTGGCATATTCTTTGAAGGCTGGCTGCAAAGTAACAAAAAATTGTCTGTAAGAAATTCGGTCAGTTTGATAATCAAAAATATTTGATTATCCATCACCTGTCCGGTCCCATTTGGTGCCAGGTTAGGGGAATTTTAATGTATGATGCTTTTACAGTATGGAAAGTAGAAACACTTCTTTCACTAATTCAAGTTAGAGTCACAGAAGTAGTCCCCAAACAGAATTTTTTTGTTTTATTTTTAATGTTATGCAAAACATGTTAAATTCTGTTTATGTATTCTTTCAATGCATGTGGTAGTTTTCTTTGGCATGTGCAATATTATGCTTTGTAAGGATAAACAGTTGTTTTGAAAAAGCACTTTAATTAAATGCAACTTTCTTTTTGTATAGAGGCCTGCATAATAACCATATTCATAAATGACACTTGCTAGTTAGGTACATTTTTATACAGTTTAATTACAACGTATAAGAACATGGTATGGGATTCTGTACAATGGATCTATGAGCAGCCAATCAGTATTGCTAGGTTAAGTCATTGTCAGTCCTACATAATGCCCTTAGTGTGACTAAGTGATTGTGTTGCACCCAGGTTACTGGGTTTCCATGGTTACAATACAGTTTGGTTTGTGAGTGATGTCACACCACACATTTCCATGGTTACCAGGTTGCCATGGCTGTGATAGATTTGGGTTTGTGAGTGACATCACAACCCAGGTTTGAATGCAGACTCTGTTTCCATGGTTACAATATTAAGAGAGGGCTTTTTTAAGGTGCTGGCCAGAAGGCTGGATTAGTTCATGGATGTTATTTTGTCCCATCATATGTTGGAGCCAGTTTTATTCTCAGAAGCAGAGAAGGGGATGGTTCTGAAGTTGCCTTCCAATTGACAGGAGTCGTATCGATTAGTAATGAAGATGCGGCCAAAGGATATGCGGAAGCGACTGATGGTAAAATTCCGTGGAGAAGAAGGACTTGACTACGGAGGAGTAGCAAGAGAGTGGCTTTTTTTGCTGAGTCATGAAATGCTGAACCCCCAGTATGGCCTGTTCCAGTACTCTCGTGAGGACAATTACACCCTTCAGATCAATCCGGACAGTAGCATCAACCCTGTGAGTTAATCATCAAGGCATATGGGTGATGCAGTTTCCATATTTCTAATTAATAGATCAGTGTATGTTGTTCAAGCAGTTAAAGTGGATAGTGCACTGTTTATTATTACTGTCTCTTACCAGACTTCTGTATTTATTTACCTTAACCAAGTGAGTCTGTGTACAAATTTATATTCAGTGCATTCCAGCAGAACTGATTCAAGTATATGACAAGGCATCATATTTTGATATCATAAATTTATATGGACAGGAAATGTTAATGGTAGTGGAAAAAGGTTGGTGTACCCATTTATGGAAAGGGAGGTGGGGGCAATTAAGTAATTTCTGTAGTACTGCCTGATGTGTTGTTTTTTATGTCCATTATCATACAAAACCTGATGTAGTGTTTTTATATTAGGGCTAATGGCATTGGAAGATGAAGTTATTACAGTTTCAGTGTAACAGAAAAGAGGGTCACATATTTTCTCTGACTGTCTTCATGACTTAGGTAGTTTGTTGTTGACCCTTCATTGTTGAGGCGCATGTTTTGCCCCAGGTCATTGGTGGACAGAGTGGCACTGGGATAGGTTTTTCTCTGAGTACATTGGGTTTCCACTCTCAGCACCACTCCACCAGTGTTCCGTACTAGTATTTCATTCATCTGCTCCTGATGCTATGTAATCTTAGTATTTGACACCATTGTTAAATGAAACACTTCGATTTGTGGATCAAGCCTAAGGCTGTGGTGCATCTGGAGCAATAGCTGAGAAGACCTTTGGAAGAAGAATGAAACACTTTGCTTCCTAAGATTTTCAGTTTGGTAGCTTTCACAGGGGGGGGGGGGGGGAGGTGCTGTAATATGTTACAGCGACCATTTATGAATTAAAAGAAGTCTGTGAGTTGGGAGGACCATATTACACTAATTATTGTGTATTTGTAGAATATTTGGTTCAGTTTGGCATATGTAAAGTAACTTCTCAGGTAGGCTTAATTAAAGTGAGTGTGTGAATGAAACCTACTCATCTGCATCTCTAATTCACATAGGCCTTCTAAGTTTTGGTCCAAATTTATTTTTAAGTTTGTTCAAGAATATGGCATTAGTGATGTTCAAGAGATGATGTGAGATTAGAAGTAAATGACTTGAATAATGATTTCAGTTGTCAACAAATACACATATGAATTGTACAGCAAATATGGGTATGAGTCAGAAAATAAGTTTATGTGTCATGATTTTATCACAAAAGAACCCATATTGACTGTGATTAAATCAGGGAGATTCATCACCAAGAGATTATCATCTGTTTGCAGCACTGAAGGAAAGTTTTGGTATCCACAAATTTGAAGGTTGTTCTGAGGTGGAAACAGTTGTGATACAATGTCTGATAACGCGGGACATGGGCTTCTATAGCAAGGGAATAAAGAAGCCCATCCCCCAATAGTGTAAGTGCCTCATGTATGGTGGGGACCATGGCAAATGCAGTTGGATAGCAGTAAATTTAAATCTGAAGTGTTCTTATTATGCCTTAAAATAAATAACTTAAAATATGTGCTTTGTAAACTTCTTTTGTGACCATGTCTCATAGCTGACTGTACATAATTTTTTCAGGTGACAGCATAGTTTTGTAAACCACGAAACAAACAACAGCAATATACTAAATTCAGATTTTATGTGCTTCTGGCTAGAGAGCAATGAATTATTGCAATGAAATACTGTTACAAGTGTGTATGTGTGCTGTGATAGGAACACTTGTCCTACTTCCACTTTGTGGGGCGTATCATTGGCATCGCAGTGTTCCATGGTCATTATATAGATGGTGGCTTCACCACTCCCTTCTACAAAATGCTGCTGAACAAACCCATCACTCTGGATGACATTGAAGGCGTTGATCCCGAGCTTCATCGCAGCCTCACATGGATGTTGTAAGTGTTTGATTGATGTGAATGGTGCATTTATGTTCCACCTAAAGTCAAACAGTTATTATGAAATTTAGAAGTTGATGTTGGTCATAAGTGAATGGTGGTAGTTCCTTCTTTTATTAGGAATCATGTGTTAATTGCACAAGGCAGTGCATGTAAAATTTTAATATTGCCCAGAAATAAAATGTCGCTATCATCCTCTTGTATTTAAACATTAAAATTTATCTAACTTGTTTCACAAAGGAATATCTTAACGTTTTTGTGACTAAAATAGTTTTAGGCATATTTGCGTAGTTTGAAAATGCACCTATTAGCATTGTCTTGTCCATCTGTCTCCCCCATCTGTCCATCCAAAGGTATCAGCACCACTTCCACTGGAGGGGTTTCTGTGAAATTTGAGAGTGGGGACTTTTATGAAAGTCACTGAGAAATCCAGTTTGGTTAAAATTAGACAGAAATATTGTGCACTTCACGTGAAGACCTAAGTATGTTGTACTGTTGCCAGGCAGATAAATTTGCCATAGAAAGATTGTCCAGCACTCAGTGTTTTTATGTTGTTGACAGTGACATGTAGCTCAACAGTATGGAGAGAATGGATTGCTGCATTTCCATTGCAACAGGGCGTATTTGAACGTGCCATAAAGCTATGTTGTACGTTCATTGCCTGTCTTGTTAAATTGTGCCATAAATTTCATGGCACAAGGGAAAACCTTATGCCTACCCTACAATGAACTTGATCATGTGTTTTAGATGGGTTGAGACAGGCCTTTATGGATTATGTTTTTCTGTCGTATTAAGTTGCATTGAAATTTCAGTCACTTCACTTAGTTTCTTATTTGAACCGTAGTCATTGTATGTGCTTTATAACACTTACATGTGTTCTGTAATTTTACAGTGTATGCTATATTGTTACGAAACCAAGTAAGTTAATTTGCTTCTCTTTGATATGTTGGATTGCCTCATTATAATACTGGCCTTATGATGTAGGGAGAACAACATGACAGGTGTCATTGACACAACGTTCTCTGTGGAGCATAACAGTTTTGGTGTGCTGAGGGCACATGAACTGAAGCCGGGTGGTCGGGACATACTTGTTACAGAAGAAAACAAGAAGGAGTATGTGAAGTAAGTGACATGTGAAGTGGTCTAGATTCGTATGTGTGTGGTGTAGTATGCATGAATTGCGTCTTAACCCCAGATCTGCACTGGATCTCGTGTGCACCAGCATCCTGTCATACAGTTATAAAGAAAAAAGTAAAACATTCACTGTACAGGCGTGGACAGGCCCTGAGGGTTCCAGGAGGTTGAGGCTCCCAGATTTCATGATAATTGGCGCATGAAGGTGGTGAGGTTGTTAGTGCTGTGCACCAGCTGCCTTTACCCGTAGGAGACGTCCGTGGTACTCATTTTTGTTAGAGGCTGAGTCGACCTCAGGGCCATAGCGTGGCTGGAAGGATTCTGTCAATGAAAAGGTCCAGTTATACCATCGGGAATCAAACCTGCGACCTTCCAGCTTGTAGCACGATGCCTCAACCAAATGCACCACAACATTTCCCTCACATACATTACCAGCTTTAATTTTGAGAACTTATTTCAGCATAGGAGAAAGGGAAGTGAGTTCATGTGTAGTGTGCAGGCATTATCAAAGAGAGTAAATGTTCTAAACAGGTAATTGTTTGTTAAGTGATATTTCTAGTAGGCTGAAGCTGGTACATTGCAGTATGAGGGAGCGTGGATATCTAAATGTCATGTTGGGGTAGGAATACTTTGTACTCCTCTGCAGCAAGTGAAATGTGTTTATGTTATCTATTTGTACTTACTGATGGTTTTTGGATATGTGAAATGTTGCAGGTTGTATGTTAACTACCGATTCATGCGTGGTATTGAGCAGCAATTCCTAGCACTTCAGAAAGGCTTCACAGAGTTGATACCAAGTCAGTTATTGCGTCCTTTTGATGAACGCGAATTGGAGTTGGTCATAGGAGGTCTTGGTTCTATTGATATTAAGGACTGGTGCTGCAATACTCGACTCAAGGTTTGGCATTGTACTGTTTCAGTAACTTTGTCCCAGTTTTGTAGTTATGAACAGCAGAGACAGATATAAACGTGAGAAGAAAGGTTGTGTTAATCTTATGTGGGCTGAAATGGTGCCAGATATGTAATTCAGATACCTGAAAAAAGTATGTTTTATTTTCAGGGGACCCAGGAAAAATGCCAGTGAGTGATGCTGTAGGACTAAATTATTGCTTTATGACAGAAAATGTTAATCACTCATATAAAACGTTTCTCTGGTTCATAATCTGGAATGGTTAAGTCTGAAGTGATCTTATTGCATGTAGTTTTTACATTGAATTCTGCCTCTACTCTGCGGTGTCCGGTCTTATATCAAGATAATATTTTATAATGAAATTCTTCTTCATAATTTGGTGTTCAAGTAAACTGTCCTTCCTAGAACCGTGAAGTGGGAATTTCAGTGTAATATGTTTCAGGGATAAGTTTTCTTGGCCAGCCTTTGTCAGGGCTAAATGTATGTGTATCTGTGTTCTAGCAATGCACCCCAGAAACACCAGTGGTGCGGTGGTTCTGGCAGATAGTAGAAGAATATGGAGAGGAGATGAGAGCGAGGCTTCTTCAGTTTGTAACTGGAAGCTCTCGCGTACCCCTGCAAGGATTCAAAGCTCTTCAGGGTATGTGTGTTCAGTAGCTAAGTCTGTGACATCTCAAAAATTTGTGATCAAGAAATCCTGTGCTTTTGTTGAAGGTTCAGTATCATGTTCATAAAAACCTACCGTTAGACGCTACCCAGCGGCACACCAAATCAGTCTGCACACACTATCCATCTGAGATTAATTTTAGTTTTGCCCCCTCACGTTTACAGGCCATTCAAAAGGTATCCGGATTTCACTTGTAATTCTTACAATAGTAAACTTATCACAGTGGTGGACTAATCCCTTTCAAGGTAGTTGAACTGTGACTTGATGCACTTATTCCAGCAATTTTGCCTTTACTCAAAGCACTTGTGGAAGTCTGTTTTTGATACTTACGTAAGTTGCTGTACTGTACAGTGAAACTTACTTAAGAAAAACCCGGTTACGAAAATTTCCCGCCTAAGAGGTCAGGATAAGAAAGCACCAAAATTTTCCCATTTCATTAAAATTGCCCTTTTAAGAAATTTCCCACTTAAGAAGTAGGATTTTCTTAGAATTTTAGAAATTTTCTTAACAGGGTTTCACTGTATTTTGTTTTATGATTTCCACATCATCAAATCTACTCCCTTTCAGGTCGAGTTTTTTCCCTTGGGAAATAAAAAAAAAGACACACGGTGAAAAGTTGGGAGAATATGGAGGTTGCTGCACGTGTGGGATTTTATGTTTGGCTAAGAAATATTGCACAGCCTGAGACAAGTGCGCTGGTGCATTGTGGGGGATTTCCCAATCTGCCGACGACCACTTTTCTGGTCACTTGCAGTGTACTGTGTCACGGAGATGACACATATCTTCTAAATAATATTCGTTATTTACTCTTTAACCTGCTGGAGCAAATTCATGATCCAGAACACCATCTTGATAAAAAAAACTGTGATCAACACTTTAACTCATTTTGAACTTGGGTGAGCTTTTTTGGCTGTGGGAACAAAGGAGATTTCCCAACCAATGACTGGCCCTTTTTGTCAGGATCATAGCTGTAGATGCATGTTTCATTGCCAATGATAATGTTTCCCAAAAAGTCTGCATCTGATTCTGTGCACTGAAGCAAGTCTGTGGCTGCGAACAAGCAATTCTCCTCTTGTTTGGTTGTCAGCGGTGGTGGGACAGACTTTGTTGCTACTTGTCTCATGCCCAGATCTTCAGTCACAATGGCATGACGTAAATCGATCAAAATCTACTTTTTCAGATATTTCTGTGATTGTTAATTTTCTGTCACTTCTGAACAAAGCGTGCACTTTGTCGGTCAGTTTGCTGTTCCTGCGCATCGACTGTCATCTGGGACATTCATCACTTTCTGCAGATCTTCCCCCATCTTTAAAATGGTGAGACCATTCAAAAACTTGAGTACAGTTCATGAAATCCTCTCCAAAAGCAATTTTAATCATATTGTATGTTTCTGTGCAAGTTTTTCCTAGTTTTGACAAAACTTATTGCACACTCTTTTTGTTTTCTTGAGCATTCTGAATGTGATGACACAAACACTCCTGTTCTTTATCTGGGATCCCATGAGACTGAAAGAAGCTGGAACAAGGATACTGACTGCTAACAGGTTGAGATGTCAGAACATGCTCTGAAGAAGCCATATCCCTGGGTGCCTATTCATATGGGAAAACTAATACCAATCCAAATACTTCTGGACATACCTTATATGTTCTTACCTGAGGTTTCCTGACCAGAATTTTGTATGAATTTATTATTTGACCATGGTGCTACATATTCAACCAGTCTCTTCCTCTTAATGATACCAAGTCACAGATATAAATTACAAATGTCCATAATGGGGAATTCTCTTCAGTAGTATAGGTGGTATAGTGATTAAATTATGGATTAGAGACAACCCTGGAATCATGGTTCAGTTTCCAGTAGGGGCAATAGATTTTCCTCTTCTCCAAAACATTTAGATTGGCTGTGGAGGCCCCCTGCCCTCACATTCAGTGGTTACTGGGGTCTCTTTCCTCTTGGAGTAAAGTGTTTGTGCTGTAATGCCGACCGCTTGCCTGCATCTGGCCAAAGGTTAGGGATGATTGGAGCTATACCTCCACTCCCCCATATGCCTTTGTGGTGTGCAGAGGAACAACCTAACTGTGCTTCATTATCACCACCACCATGACCTTAGGAAAAGCCTTTGCCTTGTATTCATAAATACAATACTTTTGCTTCCTACAGCTTTGAGCAACCATTCAGGTGGTCATAGAGCTAATGTGTATTTTGTATTAAGCATATTTAGGTAGAAGACACATAAGTTGATGCTTGATTGTGCTTGTAGGCCTTTATTGGGATAGGTTTTTGCCAGTGTTCTTTGAGTACCAAGATTAAATTTTCGCAGTCAAACACAACTCTTCCTTTTCATTAATGTTGCCCCACAAAGCTACATGTTTCGGCCCATGAAGGCCATTGTCAGGCATACGTACAAAATTTATAAAAGAAAGGTTTGTTAAATGTTAATCAATTCCACAGAATATTGATTGTAGAAGACACTTTCTTCACTCAGATTGTGGTTTTTCATTTTTGACATCATGTAGACTTGCAGAAAGTGTTGAAGGAGGGTTGACTGTGTAGATGGAGGACACAAGGCTGTGTAGTGTCACCACCCAGAACACTATATTCTAAACATTCGCCCTCCTGAAAACTGTGGTAATGTATGGTGTATTTTATCGTCCACAGGTTCGACGGGTGCAGCAGGTCCTCGTTTGTTTACAATACATGTAGTGGATGTACCAACGGAAAATCTGCCGAAGGCACATACGTGCTTCAATCGCATTGACATCCCACCTTATCAGAGCTACCAAAAAATGTATGAGAAACTTACCCAGGCTGTGGAAGAGACATGTGGTTTTGCTGTTGAGTAGCTGCAGATAGGAGTGTAATAATAGTAGGTCTACTTGTTGGGATGTGACTGTGTAGACAGTTTGATGGTGTCTGTAAAGGTGCCATGTTTGTTCCATGTTGCAATCCTGTGGAATGAAACAGACTTTGGCCTTCAAATGGTGCATGGAAACATGGCATCTTGTGGGACTGAGCATTATTTGCTTTTTATCTCAGATTGTTTTCTGTGTGGGATTTCGCTCTAAATCCTGCTCTTTAAATATTACTGTAAGTACACTACACATGTTATGAAGGGGTCTGATCACGATGCTAGCTTTCAAGAGGAGCTTGGTAAGGGAGTGTAGCTTGCTGTGGTACACCTTATCCCTTTATGCCCTCATGAAGAGCTCAGTAAGGGAGTCTGGCCTGCCATGATTCCCTTTACTGTGTGTTCAGCCCCAGGGTGATGAGATTAGCAAAGAAGAGGGCTGTATGTAACATCTCTGTCTGCAATTTTTCCAATCTTGGGAACACTGCTATTCTTTCCATTCAGGTAACCTTGACAGGTGTATAGATACTGTGTTGCAAGATTTGAGGTTCTCACAGTATTGTTGCTACTGATTCATGCACTCTGGGAGGTTACGTTGTGTCGCGGGATAAATAGTTCCATCATTTTGAAGGCACTGTTATGTCCAGAATGTGTGAAACTATTTCTTCAATGCCACACTATACCATTCAAGAGAATAGGAATCTTCCTTCAAAATGTCGCTGTCTACCAAGTGACATGGCGATGTATTCCAGACAACCAAATCTCCTTTGTATGTTGTGTGCTTCATTGAACTTCTGGGGAAAATGTATTTATTTTTGTACTTTTTTGTTTGTAATTTTACTAGTCCTAATGCACTGTGATTTTGTATTTGTTATACTTTAATGCCTAATGGTTTCTCCAGTTAGCCACTGTCATAAGAGGGGAAAATGTTTCTAATTCATACAAAGGAAGGAATTTTTGATATTATGTTATGCATATAGCTTTAAGTTTATGTTGCTGATGATTTGATTCTGTGTGGCAAGGTGCTTTGTGTGGGGGAACTCTACTTTCCTAGGAAAGTGTTTGTTTTCTGATCATGATGTAGTTCCAATTAAATTAATGCTTCGTTGTAGTCTTATTGCTGTACATTTGAACTGCTTTCTTCTGTGTGTATGTACGCATGTATATATTCACATACTTGAGAGTGAAGACATGATCAGTGAGATCTAATGAAAATCCTGGTTTGTACTCATATTTTTAACACTAGTGCTTTTTTTCTTGCATAACTCACCTTGTCACATTTGTTTGCTGATGTAACAACAAAATAGACAGCACAGAAAAAATGTATTTATTCTCAAGAGTATTCCACATTTGAAAATTGTGACTGTCTCAGCTTCTGTTATCAGGTCTGTCTCCATCTTCTGCATAAATTTTTCTCTCTCCAAAAAGATTTAGGCCATTAAGTTCTTGTTTCTCTTTTGATGCCTTACATACACAATTGCTGCCTTGCTTAGTAGCATCTGTGATTTAATACTGAGATGCAGGATCTTATATGAAGTGTCATTGTTATTTATCATATGTTCTAACACCTGTGTCTGCTTATACTGGTCATGATTTTATAGATGTGTGCTATGAAAATCTTGCACATTTTGCATGTTAAGCTCCTGTCAGCAGAGTGATGCCCAATCTTGCAAGGCATGTATGATGCTTTGTATTGTTGAGCATACATTTTAAGGAAAGGGACTCTCATATTACTTTTAATGTGGTTAAAGTAGCGTGGAACTGCTGGTAGTACTTCTTTTAGTCTGCTTTCTATTTATCTGCCCTGTTTCACGTAATCTGTGTTCAGTCTGGTGTTAGTGAACTTCATATACATTGTTTACTGACAGACAGCAGAGGTGTTGGTATTTCAGCTGCCGTACGTCAATGATAAATGTAAGATTACAGTGCAGAAGATGTGATTGAGAGTAGTGACAATAGTAAACTTATTTTAATGATGTAGTGTGTTGTTTGAAAGCAAGATTAGATCACAGAGGGGTGTATTATTTGCACAAATGCTACTCTCAGTCCAGAACTTGATACATATCTATAACTTTTTGTTAATGCATTGAACTTCACTGGACGTACAAAATTTTTTAAAATAGAATTGTGGTAACATGGAAATGGAAACAAGCCTAGATTAAAAATGTGATACAAATTAAATATTTATGTGATCAAAATTCATTCACCTTCATTTTTGGGAATAGGGGATTTAAAATTTGGTACTACAGGTATGGTGGCCAGATTTTGACTTGAGATTAACAGTTTATTGTCCAGGAGGTGATAATTTTAAATCTCTAATACTACAGGGCTAGTCACCATATTTTAAAATGGAGTTGATGTTATCGATACTGAGAAAATGCAACACTCAGCTGGTTGGACCATACGTGTTGCTGTAGCAGTGCAGCACAAAGTTGGTAAAAGTTACTGGCATACAGTTTTTTCACAGCATTTTTATTTGAAAAGACTCAGAGCCTTAATAGTGTATGAGAGACATGTAAGTGGGTAACTTCTGCATCTTGAACATCAATACTGCATGAATTTTACTAAAATCATATGTTTGTACAAAGTATTAGGTGGATTAAATGGCAGTGTTCCCAGGTCCTCTGCTAAGTTTCAGCAGGGTCTTTGGTTGGAGACGGAAAGGCCCTTCTGACTGTATCAGAGATTAGGAGTTGAGATCTCTTGTTGATAGACATTTGTTATAAATCATATCACTCAGCAACTTGAGTGCAAGGCTTCCATTTTTAAAGTAAAACTTACTGCACATAAATGATGTATTTTAATGTAATGTTCGAAACCTGTATCTTTCGAGAAAGAAAACAAAATTGTGAACTTACACAACTATGTCTGAAATGAAGGAGAGCTTCTTAGACTAGAATTTTTTATTTACAACCACTCACCATATCTTGTAAATACTTATTCCTAAAAATTCTTCTTGTAAATAGTTTTCTGTAATTTTGTACCATGTTATTTACCTCTTGTAAATTGTAAGGTGGACTAAATTGCTTCACTGCCATGGTCGTAATGTATAGATCACAAAAACATTGCTGAGGACTGCAGGTTTTATCACTGAGTCTCCTTTCTGATAACAGTTCTGTATTGTTTCAGTGATGATACTTCCTTGCAGTGTTAAGCATGTATGTATTTTTAACTGAAAATGGATTGTTGCAGCACTGATCCAGTTTATGGTGATTGTGTTGAGCATGGTCCATAATAATGCAGAAAGTGATTTGTGATTTTAGCACTTAAAAGTGTCAGGAAAGTGTTTATCATGCCAAAACACTCATAATTCCAAATAATTTGAAACACATACATATAGACTGCTGTGGTAATACACTAGCTTTTTGATGAGATTCACAGCTGCCAGAATGTGTGCCTAAAAGTTGGTGTATTAATATAAATATACCTTTTGTCTGAGCAAGTTAAATCCATTTCACATCTTCATAGTGTATTCCCTGCATTTCACTTAAATATTGTTTCCTCAACAACTCCTCAGTTTCCCAAGTAGTCTCTTTTGAAGTTTGAAATTCCAATTTTGTATGCACTTCTTGTTTGCTATACCTACTGCATGTTCTGACCAAGAGAAGCCTTTTAATTCAACACAGTAACAATAGTAGGGACAGAGTATTTTGTATCTCCTAAACCCCTGTATACTGCTGAGCCCTTTGTTCTTGTAACAGTTCCCTGCCTTGTTTGCTGTGGGTGGAACGTGAAGTTTCACTCCACATAAAGTTACAATTTAGAAGGGATGCAGGAAGACAAAGGATTCTGAACATCATTTAATCTGCTCATAATTTTCATATGACTGTAATATGTGTTTATTGTTTGGCAAAAGAAAAACATTCTTGGTAACATTAACTGCTGATGTTTTCTAAAAAGCAGAAGTGCCGTTTGGCAAGATTAAATTAGTTCCAGGCCCCAATACATAAGGCATGTGTTTGTTGCCGTTAGAGATGGTGCAACTGAAAGCCATGTTATAAACAAGAGCAAAGGTTTTTAAGAATATCCAGTCTTTTATTATATCTGGGTCAGGCAAAGAACAAACACAAATGGTGGGAATCTGAGTAACTGCATACTCCCCCATGCTACTACATTGGACACTTCCTCTTCATTAGTACCAATAACAAGTGAGGAGCACACAAAGAGAACCTGACTGTGAGTGAAATGGGCAGGAATGGCAGAAAGCACACAGAGGGGAGTTAACTGCTAGGCAGACAAGTGAAAGAGAATCTGTGTTCCTTCTTACCCTGACCAGAGTATAGTGATGATGATTCATGCCTTTTTTCACTAGCTGTCTCCGAAAGCCAAACAAGCTGTGGCATTTGTTTTGTGTGTGTGTAACTAGAGGTTCCTAAGCAGTTGACATATGATGACTTCTTCACTATTTCAGAACTTGTTTAACTTCGTCTTTCTTGAATGTATCAAACCAATGCCTTAAATTTCAAATTGCTGTGCAGCTTAACTGGACAGCATGTATTCAGGGGAGTGTGTAGCTGTTGTGTGGAGCCATGTGCAAGTCATTATTGCATGTTGTATGAATGGTTAGTAAGAGCACACTAAGTTACATGCTCATAGAAGGAGGAATTGAAGAAATCTATGTTTGTGCTGTTGTTGAAAGTGACTGATCAGTGGCAAAGAAGTTAAAAGACAAGATACTCTGTTCAATCAGCAGTATTTGGCCATGTAGATCTGTTACAAGAAACAAAAATGTCAGTATGTAACACTCATTTTTAGTTTTATGGTGGCTCATACTGAGTTGAAATTGTGTCCATAAGATGGCCACAGCACACTACTTAGCAATGAAAATTAACTGCTTTCAGCAGTCGCTGGTATGAGGTGCTTAAACAGAATGCATCTAACCGAATAATATAACTTTCACTACACAGGAAAAATTTGTCATTTTATAGCATATTTCTCAACTACAGTGAAATGTGTGTAAGACAACCCCTGCTTAAGGCTTTCTAACATTGTGAATCCAGTTGCTTTATAGGTAGCTGATGGTCATCACACCACATAAGAAACAAGAAAATGAGTCTTGTAATAGTCCAAGTTTGTGTGTGTAATGCATACTGTAAAGTATGTCACTGACACTGACGTTGTTTGTTTATTTTGAAAATGAATGGCGGATTTGCATTGACCACTTGACTTGGGGCATGAGGTTCATCAAAGTGATTTTAGCACGTAAATGTAATAAAGAAAGAAATTATAGTATAAAGTAAGTGAAATTATTTTAAGTGTAGGGTGGAAAATGGGACAGCATGGCTTACTTCATAAACTAGATCCTGTTAACCGAACACCAGTTTAGACCTAGACCTGCTAGACCAATTATTTGTAAAATCTGCTTTTTATCTGGCCGGGGGTGGGGGGGGCCTGGTTTTAGAAGTGTATGTTACGTGTTGATTTCAACTAGATACATTTTATCTCATTGAGCGGGTCAAGTAGTGAACTTACAATGTGGTACATACATTTCCTGCCGCTTCACAAACGTACTTTCAAACGGTTCATGCACTAGTTGCTGATAGCTCTAGTAAATGTTTTATTTCTTGCCTGTGACTGTTTTGACCAAAAGAAGAGCTTTAGTGTAATCACGATTGCACAAAAGATAGATAACAGTCAAGGTACACGGATCACTATGGTGCCCGCCCTTCCCTAGGGTAAGCAGAAAATGTGAAGTATGCTAAGAATTGGTAACTCCATTATGAGGCAACTTATATGCATGAGTTTTTATGTATGTGCAGGCATCAAGCCTCATTAACTTGATTTTAAGAAGTGGGTTAACACAGCATTTACAGCTTAGTGGTTTGTTTGCTGTTGAAATTGTGAATGACTGCAGGGCATTTATTGCTGTAATAAAACCAGTTTAGGGAAGGCATGTCATGTGAATTTCTGTCACATTATTCATAGCAAGAAGTAGGAAGTCTTCAGCACCCACAGAATGGAATTTCAGTCCACTCTAAGGAAGATGACAGAAATGCTGTTGCACCTTCAAGTTACAGGATAAATAATTTGACACAGTTGTTGTTGTTGTTGTTGTATTAGGCAGTGTTTTGAACATTGGACAGTGTCTTATTTCAGTTGACTAGCAGATGTGTATTGATATGTAGTTTAATCTGGAAAATGTAAATGAATCAGACTCGTGGAGGCTACTTGTTTGACCTTTCACATGTCCACAAGCCAGGCCCAGTGTGGTCATGGTTTCTTAAGGTCAATGAAACTTCCTTATTTTAATGTGTAACAAGTACAGTGTTCTGATGAAGACCAACAAGGAGGTGTGTGATGCTCTGGCCAGTATAGTTCTAGTTGCTTTGCTTCTGCAGTGGGGTATGTCTCCATCATTATGTGGTTGGTTAGATCAGCATTTCAGATGCTGTGCTCTTGGAGGATAACAGTGAAGTAGGGAAGGCCTTCTGTAGAACAAAAGGGACACATAACTGAAATGTATTCAGATACAAATTTAAAGAACCCTGCCAATGAACCCTTAGGCATCAATATTTCAGTATGCATGCCTTGTTCTTGTAATGATGGCAGAAAGCATAATACAGTATTCAGGTTTGTCATGGTCGTTAAGGGAGAATGCTCAGTTTGGAGAAGCATTTTGTTAAGTAAACAAATGGAATAACAGATCTAATATAGTCACATCTAGAATATGTAATATCTTTACATATACAGATTTATTTGTGATCAACTACTGTACACTTATTTTACATCTCATACATGTTTCAGCTGAAACTATTCAGCCATTTTCAGACACAAGTGGCATGTGACATGTCATTGAATGGTAAAATTGTATATACTGCACATCTGTTTTGGTTATAATCACTATTGTATAGTTCACATGTATGAAAATCAGTGTTTATCCATAAAATCCTTTTTGAGTATAAAATATATGAGATCTAAGTTATGATCTGTGACAGTACAGAGTTAGCACTTAAAGACTGTATACCTGGAATCACAGCCAGGGGTTTCTGCCCCACACAATTGGAACTGAGTATGGATTGGATGTTTGGAAACATGCTTCTGTCTGTAAAAGAAGTCTCCCTGATGATGGCTGAATAGTTTCAGCCAAAACATGTAGGAGATGTAAAACAAGAGTGCAGTAGTCAGTCACAAATAAATCTGTATATATAAACCAACTGCATGGAAAATGTACGGTATTAAATGTAATATCTTGTTTCATGTGGTATAAAATTTCCTTTCTTCTGTTGTGAAATTGTTTTTCTTATTTCTGTACAGTTTTAGACCATTTAGTTTGTAATGATACATTTTTATACATATCATTTGTAAATTTAAAAAAATCCAAAAACCCTGCAGATTGTGGTATCACTATTTGCAAGCAGTGGAATCCATATCACTCACCTTTGCCTGTTGAATAATAACTGATTTCATAAAATAGAGTCTCATATTATCTGAGGTAATTGGGACCAACTAAATGCTTACTTGTTAAGGAATATAATTTTAAACTTCAGTTGTTACTGGTACATACCACTAGCAATGTTTTTATAGTCTAATAGGAACTGTGTTTTTATAAAAGGCATTGCAGAATAGTCCTGTGTTATCTGTGCAGGTTTTACCTGAAAGTGTGAAATCTAACATAGATGAGAGTTTACTTCCCAATTGAGCCAGTTATATTAATACACAGTTTTCAGCCAGAGACGAACGAATATTCCCCCTGGAACTTTACTTGCCATAATGTCCGTCCACTACTGCAGAGCACTTTTGAATGCCTCCTTGTGGTCACCTCAGTGTTTTTAATATATACATATATGCATTATAGATTCAGCAAGTGCCTGAGATCGAGTGAAGGTGATTTTTGAATTAATGTAGTGAAGTGCTAGTCAATTATACACATGTAGCAGGAACAATACCAACTTAATAGCATTCCTCTTTTGTCCTGTGGCATAAGATGAGCTTTCTTGTTCTTGGCAGAGGTTGCCTAATGTAACAAAAGCGGTTGGTATATATGGATTGATTGCATATTTTTCCTAGGAACTAACGTTCGACATTTGTGTTTTCTCCGCTTAGTGCCAGTCTCACTGCATATCATTTTTATATCAGACCTTTGTTAAAATAAGAAAATGAAATTTATCTTAATCTTCTGACAAAATGGGATTGCTGAGTTGCATACAAATGGAGAAAGCACAGTACTATGACATGTGAGATGTACGAAGCAGTGAGATGAAAGTTTCCTGAAATTTGAGTGTAATTACTGTACAGAATCATAAAATACTGTGAAGAATGCAACAAAAACTTGGAAGCATATTTGTTAATGTCCTTTTTAAAGACTGGTTTACAACTGCTTCAGAAGAATTTTTGTCACGCAGATTGTCATAAAATAGTATAAAACTTATGTATTATTTGTTACAGTATGTCTTCTAGGATTTTATTTATAATAACCTGTCCTCTATGTGATACCAGAGACATCCTAAAAAATTCCAATTCCTGGGCAAGGATAGCTACAAGTGACATCATAACTGAGTACTGTAATTTCAGCCATAATAAAGGCAGAACAGCTGAATTAAATGCATTGATTTTATTTAAATGAATACGTTTGTCAGTGTTAGTGATACCATCAGTTTCCACCAGTGTTTTTTCTGCTGGTTGGAGTGTATTCATACAATTACCGTGGAATGTATGTATCATGCATTCATTAATAAATGCTGTGTCCACTTGCATGTATAATCCACAATAATTTCGTTTCGATTGTATACACAGTATTTAGTTCTCCTTTATTGCTTCATTTGTTTTATGGTCCCAGAATGTATATCCTGCACCAGATCTCAAAAATTTCATCTTTGCTGTCTTACCTCTTCTTTTGTGCCATTTTTGTAAAGTTTAATTCTCACGCCAGTATAGCAGTATTGGTAGTGCCATTTTCTTACAGAGTTTCAGCAGTGTTTCCTTATTGTTTCTTTTAAATGTGCATCGAATTGTTCTGCATAAATATGTGGCTTGCTATGTCTAATCGTTATTTACGAATATATACAGTGCATCACATCCTAAGTAGTTACATGCTTTGATTTGTTCAGCTGTTGTGGTAAGTGTTTTTGCTCCAAAGTGCGTGCTTCCCTTTAAATGCCATGATTTTTTACAGTAGAAATTTTGAATTGCAATTAATTATAGGCCTATATATGTATGTATATGTGTGTATATGTACGCACACATACACCCATTGGGTGCCATCTGTTTGGCAGCTTGTGCCTCGTGGTCAACAAACAAAATGGTATCTAGAATATGCTGACTTATTCGGTCGTTATTCCTGGGGTTGATAATGGCTACACCCTTGTCTCACCTCCGATTCATTTATACCACTTTTCCTATATTTGTACCATATATGAAGAGACTGCGCATTTAATCGTGTACGTAATATGAATTGGATCAGTATATACGAACATTTGTGTACCTACTGGCATACAGTTACGAAAGTTTCCTTATCAATTGCAGTATTCGGCTCTAAATGCAAACTTTGTGCCGCCCTTTTTGAGGGGAGGGGCTGAAAACGTTTGTCAGTCATTACTTTCCAGAACGTATTTTTGATAACCGTATGGAAGTCTTGCTCATAATACAGGAAAGCCATAGGAGTTGGATGATGATCTGTGGGAGTCTGTAAGTTAGATTCCCAGTGTTTTTCGGTTGGTAAATAACGAAGATACAATTAGTGCAGGGCCGCCCAATCCTCTGCTCATTATGGGCGTAATGGATTCAGAGTGTATTGTTTATGTGATATTGTTTGCCTATATTTTGTATTCAGAATTACGCAGACCCATGCCTCTTTGTAATTTTCACAATTCTGTCCGCGTTCTTGTAAACTAGAGCAATTTCCGCAATGTTCCGTTCGTTTGGTAGGCCTTCATGTCCATATATCCACTCATTGAGATCTGAAAGAACGGTATTCGTAACTTGTGGGAGGCACTTTTAGAAAGTCCTTTTATTCAGACCATCGTTTCCAGGAATCCTCTTGGTTTTAAAACTTCTGAGTACCTCTGGCAGTTCTGCCCTAGTAGCATACCCACGTGTCTGCTGTAACGGTGGGTCGGGGTCGGCGTGCGTCCATGACGCTGTCATTTTGCAATTGCTCGTAATGGTGACATGAACAGAAACCTGGATTATATGCTTGTGGTCTGAAGTGTCGTTTGACGAATATAGGCAAATCACAAAGAAACCATTAAGGGGCTGCGAATTATGATGTGAACAGTGTTCAAAAATGCGTTTACGCTCGATGTTTTGTTTACTATCAGATGGTGGTGTGTTACTGTTTCAGTTGTAGTGTGTGAGGTTATGTTTAAATTAATGCTATTGTAGTCAGCAAAGTAATATCGTCAATATAAAGACGTTTACTTTGTTCGGACCGTTCACTTTATGAGAACAAATATGTCAACTGATAAGATGGCTGGACCCAATGCTGCCAGACCAGATGTGCAGGTAAGCAAGTTGTGCATGGAGCATGTGAGTTTCAGGTTAGGTTTATGTCAGCACCTTTCCAGGAGTTAGAATTCCATAGAGAACTTAAAGGATCATTGCCAGGTTTACAAAACTCTGCCATGGGTCATATGCTGAGCCGGATGAGTCTAGCTCATGCCCTCTGGTCCAATTTCTTTAAGATTCATTTGAATATTATTTTGTTAGCTATACGAGTGGACTTCCAGATGACCTCTTTTTGTCAGGTTTTCAGACCAGTCATTAGTGTGTGTGATACTTGCACCACCCATGTCAGTCTCAAGGGGTGATTGTTGTCATATCTGATGAAGAGCACAAATTATGGCATTGCTGAAGATGGCTGTTGTCTGGGATGTGAGGCAATGCAGTCTGGTAGATACCTGCGTGGCGTGTTGCAGGAACCTGTTGTCTCCATCTGTAGGGTGGGAAAGAATGGACCTGACACAATGGTACTTGCCTGCCAGGCTGCATGGCTGCATGTTCTGGAAGACTAACCTGCATAGTCACTGCCTTGGGAACCTCTACAGAAACTCCTTATTGTGCAGTTTTCTCCAGCCACTTGTATTTCCCTTGTCTTAGATCATAATACTGTATTCTCAGCATTCTCTTCTCAAAGATCCACCATGCCCTGTTAAGGTGAGAAACCAAGTTTTATAGGTAAAATTATAGTCACACATGTTTTAGCTTTTATGCTTTCAAATATGAAACAGAAAGACTTAAATTCCATCTTGAATAATAATATGTATTTCTTGAATTTAAAAGTTAAAGGTAAAGTTGTTTCTGTGCATTCCACGAAGGCATATAGGGAGAGTACAGGTATAGCTCCACTCGTTCCTAACCTTAGCACTAGATGGAGGTGAGTGGTCAGCTTTGTTCCCAAGCCACTTTACATGCGGGGAAATAACTGCCAGTATCCCCTCATTGGGAGACTGGGTAGGCCACAGAGCCAATCTGAACATTTTTGAGAACATAAAAATCTATTGTCCCTGCTGGGAATTGAACCCTGTACCAGCCAGTCTGTAGGCTAATTGCTATACCGACTAAACAGTCATGGCTTGAGTTCTTTAATTTAATCTGTTTGTAATATTTTGCTTTAATTAGAATGCTGTGTTTGTATTAATAGCTTCAGAACCAGTACTGCTGGTTTATAGTTTTCGTAATTGTAATATGAGTTGGCCAGGACTGTAGCTGTGCTGCAGCATTTGTGATTTTTCTCAGTCCCTCCAGGTAAATGCTGGGATAGTGCATCATTTAGGCCACAATTGCTTTCTTGAGAATTGTTTGAGTTCATCATTAACTTGTCATCCTACCATAGCCCTTTAAAGATGGGATGTACTCTGTTTTATATAAGGACTCAGTGCATACCGCGCAGTAAACACTCTCCACATCAGTTATACAAAACCAGTCTGTTTATGTTGTATAAGCCAAATGTTGCTGTTTGTTCTGAGATCCATACAAAACACATAAACACAATGCGAGCAGCATTTAATATTTTTTAATGTTAAACCTTGTGGTAAGTAAGGTTACCACTAGGCTTTAAAAGGTTAATGGTATGTAGTCTGTGATACTGCCTTTCATAAAGTAAACTGCAAAACGAAACATTGTAGTAGTGGTCATAATGGTTTATGTGTTGTCAGAATTTGTTGAATGGGATTGTGCTAGAAGAATCAATCACAGTGTACCCAATTCTGTGAGGCCCAAAAGGTGATGTAATTAATAGCCCCTGACCCCCTATATTGCGCATGGTGGTGACTTTGTAGTGCATGTTCAAAAGACAATCAGCTGACAGTGGAACATTCAGAAAGTGCCAGCAAACAGGTTCTGAAGATTCCATCCTTGTGGAATATCTTGTTGCATCATGGATCAAGTAGTTGTGTCCAGAAGGAACACAGTGCTTTCCTCTTCCAGATCAAGCATTCCCAGAAGGCCCCTTACAATAGAGGCATACCTCTTCTTCACTGGTTAGAATTCCTAACATCAGTACTGTATTCAGGATATTCAAATACTTATGGTGCGAGCTTTCAACATTCTTTGAGACTGATAGTCCAGTGACATTTCACAGCATGCACTTTTGTCATACAGCAAGACAGAGCAAATACTTTGTGATTTTGAAAACATTTTAATAAAACATTTGAAAGGAAGTTTTATAAGTATGTTTATTAAAGGTTTTATGTGCAATCTATGTATAAGAACTTAGAGTTTTTGTGTAATTTCCAAACTCTTTGTATGAGGCAGAGGCATCAGGTGTGTGTTGTTTGTGAAGTGCATGTTGTTTAGTTCTGCCTTTAGAAGACTGAGGCTATCATTATGTAGCAAACAGAAATGCCAGATACCCAATTCTTTGAACCTGGAACTGCGTGCCAGACCACCCCAGTACTTCTGTATTTGGAATTACGCCCCTAAATAAAACCTGATTTCTGCCTGACACCACACATATAACTAATGTTTTATGAAGCTATTTACTAACAAACATGAAAATCATATGCCAAGTTTAACAGCTGTAAGGGTTTGTAACATACATTTAGGATCTGAGTTTTTGATTTGTTATTTAATTCTTGTTGCAGATTAAACTAGAAGAAGATGTTCACTGTGAGGACATTGTAAAAGACACTCATAGTACTAGACCACTTCAAATTAAAGAGACAGGTAAAGCACCATGTGCAGACACTAGTGATGGACTTCAGTTTGCACATGTACGCATTTCAAACAAAGCATATACGACCAGACAGTCCAGGGGACATATTCATGATGGTAAGACATCAGCAGTTGAGACCGAGGCCCAAAAACATGAAGATGAAGAGCTGTTAGTTGCTGATGAACCTGGAGTATTTCAGGTGACTAAAAAGTCGTAATCATAAGAATACTGTGATCAGTTTCTTTAATGCTTGGTGTTGGTGTGTAAGTCTTGGAAATGTCACGTCAGTTTTGGGATGAGAGGAAACCACAAAAGTAACAGCTGTTGCTTGTGCAACTATTTTTTCTGTATATATAATCCATTGAAGCCAAGTGTGTATGTTACTCAACATGCAGATACCTACTCTTATTTATCATCAATACACCCAGCCCTTGTTTTACACTCTAGTGGCATTCCTGAAACAGTGGGCATAAATCAAGAAGGCGTAAATCAGAAATGATATTCCTATCAGACATAAGTGGTTAACGTAATAGAAAGCAGCCAGCTAAAGGGTTTTAATATGAAAATGAGAGAGCGGAAATTAAGAGGGGGTGTAAATCGGCAAGGGACGTTAAAGCAAAAAGGCATAAAACAAATGGACTTAAAACAAGTGTTGGGTGTACTGGACTGGAAAGTGTTATACCACCTTTTCAAACATTCCGTACCAAAGAAAGTACTGTATATTGGTGAAAGGTATTACCTGACTGCAGGGGTGCCAGGCAGCTCAGGTGACTAAATTTTGTATTGTAGTGCATCATATTTGTTGGATCTCAGTATGGAACTTGCATCATGTCACCCTTCTGGCGCCTATAATTTTGAGGTGGCTTCTAAATTTTTTGAAAATCTGTGTACCTTTCTCTGACTGTTTAAATGAGTGACCAGCCAGTCATTTGACCTGAATCTGAAAATTCATCACTTGTAATATCAAAACCCATCACTGGGCACAGTTTGAGCCTGTTTTTTGTATGTCCAATCCTAATAGCGAGTCTGCCTTAAGACCTATTTTACTGTTATCTAAGCTCTTTCTTGGTCTTCCGAGTGGCTGTTTTTCAAGACATTTTCTCACAAAACTTCTTTGTACATTTAATGTCTATCCAGAGTGTAAGTATGGTCCAATTTAGCCTGACCCGTTTCACCACAATAACCGTACTAGATAACATATATAAATCAAAAAGTTTGTTATTCTGTAATGTCCAGTATTGCTTGCTCATGCCATCCCTCACGGGCCCACATGTTCATTTGTAACATGTATTAATTAAGGTATTAGAGAGATGATAATGGCAGCTGTAATAATTTTTATAGCTTTTATGACCATTCTTTATTCTGCATAGAAAATGTAAATTCATGGGTAAAAGCCATGTTGCAGCTTTGTTAAAGTAAGAATCATACATTGGTTGAAGGTGGACCTCAGCCAGATTGAAGAGGTGCAGCTGTATGATCAAGCTGCAGAACTTCAGGATCTTGGGCTGTCTGTTTATGACCAGGATGTGTTGGAACAGGGGATCCTTCAGCAGGTGGATCAGGCTTTGGAGCAGCTTGATGGACAGCAGCTGGAGGAACAGATGAATGCCGTTGCAGATGAAGTTATGTGAGTTATGTTGTATATTATTCATCAACGTGCATTAACAGTGATCTGTAATGAAAACCCAACCAAATGCACAAATTTTACTACATAGTTTATACCAGTTTGTTTTATATAATTTCTGTTTGATGTTTTTGTATCAATGTATATCGTTTGCTTGGTGAGCATTGATAAATTTTATGTTATTCATCTTTGTGCATTAACAATAATTAATAATTAAAAGCCAACCAAGTGCACAAATTATAGTACATAATTTATATTATATAGGTTTATATCATATTCAAATTATATACTATAATTTGTGCATTTGGTTGGCTTTTAATTGTAAATTATGTAAATTCTGCTTTAAAGATAATCATAATAACAGCTGGGAGTAATGAAAATGAGAGTAATAAAATAATTTAAAAGACTCTTAGAAAATAAATCATCATTATCTCTTGATATTTCCATGAGGGTAATTTACCTTTTCCAAAGTTTTTGTTCTTTGTCATACCATAATTGCTGTTCTTGTATTGTGTCCACTTTTTCTGTAACCTGTTTTCTATCTGTTCTCTCATTTTATGTCTCCATCAGTGCTTAGTCTCACAAATGATCGATTTACATTTGATTTCTTTGTGGTCTCGATGGCATCCTGTTTATGTCCATTTGTATCATATTGAAACTCTTTCCAGAGTTCAGATTTGTTAGTTTGTATGATATGCAGTACAGATTGCGTAATCTGGACCATTGGTTGCCATATGGTTTGCCAAAACTATGAGTAACACGTTCAAACTGTTGGAACTTATGTGCAATAGCTATGTGAAAAGTTGTTCTGTAAGAGAAGTAAGGAGTAGATTCTGATATAAATTTTAGGATGGTACAGTTGAACGTAAAAGAACAGTTCATAGAATTGTAAATAAAATAAGGCCAACGGGTTTTTACTGGGGATAGGGAATGAACCGCCAAGTGCTGACTGAAAAGGTGAGTGTATGCCATTGGCTCTAAGCTTCAGCATTTTCCTTAAATCCTGGAGATGCTTGCACAGGAGACCAGGATTTAAAGTTTAAAGACTACTGTATTTCAGAAGGGGAGCTCGTCACATGAATGTGAATGTTTTATGAAGGTTGCAGGCATACATGCATGAAAACAGCATTTTTAGCATCTGCCATAAGCTGAGTAACTTTTGAGGATCCTAGTCTTGTGGGATATGATGCCAAAGCTCCAGGTAATCAGTTCAGTTCAAAATGTTCCAAGGCAATGTAGTAGCCTTGAAACATCAGGAAATGATTATCCAGTGACATGATGTCGTATCGCAGAAGAATGGAATCCTCAACTACACTGCTGTAAAAATCTCAAGACTCACATTTATGAGTTTTATTGTAATGTGTTGAGGTTGTGGGTTTGTTGGTTTGACTGACATTTGGAATCTTCATGGCCTGACTTGATAAGAGAATCGTCCAACTTTTCCACCTCAATGGGTCAGTGATATGCAAGATGCTTTAAAAAATTTCAGTATGTTAATGGCAATAGCTACAAGCCCAAGTCCGGGCTGTTAGGTGCAAGCAGAGGAGATTTATTCATGCATAATTTTTATTTTGCCATATGTTTTCAGAACATGTAAGCAACAACTTGAAAAATCAGAAACACTCCTGAGGGCTTTGAAAGCAACAGGAAATGCTGGTCAGAGACAGGCTGTGTCAGTGAGGAAGAGCATTGAAAGTAGGCATAAGCAGTTGGCAGCACTGAAAATTCGTGCTGATGCCCTGCAGCTGAAGTATACCAATTTGGCTGGACTTGTCAGTGAAGATAGCGGTCCTGTAAGTATGCAGTTTGATCTTGGTTGAACATGGGGTGTGAACTGAACGAGGTTTGTTAATTAAAGACTGAGGGATCACCAAAAGTATTGTTTACCTAATAGGGATTGATGATTGGTTTATTAAAACTACATTTTACATTGAATAACTGATTGCCAAGAAATGTATTTCACTGAATCCTGTAGTTCTTTAAGGGATTCCAAGAAGTTTCCCTAAGAACAGAATCTAATTATATGTATCATTTTGATTAACATACTGTATTAATTGAGGAGCTTTCTTTTGGGAAGTAATCTCTTATTGCTCACAAAGGAACAGGAAGTTGTTTCACAAATATGAATGTGTTGGCAGGTCTCCAAGACTCCAGATGCCACTTCAGGGATGGAAAGCAAACAAAAGGAGAGTGAGAGAGAGCGTAGGATAAGACTGGGAGAAATGACTCCATTTGGAAATGTTCTTGGCAACCAGTTGACGTCTACTGGCAGGTAAAATTGTAATCATATTATTTCATGTATTTCTGTAGTACTGTTTGAATTCTGTGTGCCCAACTGATGTTTTGGAGTGACAGCGTAGTAGACACAAGTCTTAAGGGTAGCATATTTGAGAGTTGAGGTTTGCACAAGATTCGTGTCTTCTGTGATGTTATGCTGTGTCGATTGGGAAGTAATTACTAATGTTTCAAAGGATCATAGTGCCTTCATTTTCAGTGTTGAGCAATCTGGAAGACTTCTTGCTTGCTTGCTTGCTTGGTCCTGAAGATGAAGGCATTATAATAATTTGAAACATCTGTGACTGTTCTCCAGTTGACATGGTGTAACATTTCAGAAAATATTCTTCACAACCTGCAAAAAGATATTGTGTATAGAGATTGGAAAGTAATAGCATTGTGACTTCATGTTTATAATCTTGAACTGTGACTGTGGTAGAGTTACATACCAGTAAGGCTTACCTGAATACCCTTCATCTGCATTTCAGTAAGGCCAACAGAGGTCTGACAGATTTTGAGAAATACTTGCAGAGTCAGGAAGAACTTCAGAAGAGGAAGATGAAAAAGAAGCTAGTAAAGAATCATGCAGTTGAGCAAGAGATGAGTGGGGAACGTACTAGCGAAACCAACCAGAAAAAAGGGCAGAAAAGAAATTCACCACTGAAGAAAAGTATCCTGCTCCCAAAGAAACAACCTAGAAAGGAGAAACTTGGCACACATTCTAGTGATGATTGGTGGCAAGTATTGTGTATATTTAATATCATTGATTGATGAAGTAATACCTATAGATAAACCATTAATACCTAAGCCCAGTTCTTTGAGATTCAGATTACTATTGAAAAGTTGAAAAGCTATCTGTTCCCAGATATTAATCAAAATCTGGCAAAATTGATAGGGGCAGGATGTGAAATATCACATTCTGAGATCTCAATTCTGTGAGGAGGAGGGAAGAATTAGAGATCGAATGTCTTACACTGATAACTGATTGGAGTAGACACAATGGACTTGTACCACTGCTTTTCTAAAGCTGTGGTATATGAACATGAGATTGTTTTTAACGTGTGTTATTTGTACATCATGCATTAAGTTAAAACACAAGCATGATTGTCTTCGGGAATATTACATTAAAAAATATTACATTAAAAAATCAAAAAAGTGGAGAATATATGAAGTACAAAACACAAGAGATTAATTTTTTCATCATAAATTGCAGATTTTATTTTGCTGCAATAAAATGTCCAGTCACTATATCTCTAGGGCTGTGATTTTAAGACTACAGTGAGGAAAATGTACTGGGTTTATTCACTCGGGACAATTGGTGTTGAATCTTATATGAAGGAAAACGTTAAAATGAGGAACACTAAATAGGGATTTCACTGCAATGAACAGAAAAGAATCTGCATTCCATTTATGACTGTTTACCTCAGAGATGCTAGCTGTGTGTGCTTGTGGTCCTATCCAGTGTATCTAAGCTAAATGTTCCTCTGTTCCCTCCTGTAGTCTCTTGTGCTTCTACAGGAACTATAGGTGGGATTTTTACTGTAAACAATATTATTCACATAATCTTGCAATATTCTGTTGATATGAAAGCAGAACATGAATGGTTAGGCTTTTTATTTATCTGACAGGGACCAGAAAAAGAAGCCAGGCAAACTTCTGTCAGAACAGACAGTCTATGAGGACAGTGAGGGGAGTGAGTACTTGCCATCGGAGGGCGAGCTGGACGAATTTAAAGGTTTGTGGTTACATCTGGTGCCAGGCCTTATTTGTTTCATGTCAGGACAGACCCAAACTCTTTTCTCAACACTTTTAATATGAAAGGCAGTGTGTTCCTATGTATAGATTGAGATTATTTTATAATATACTGGTTTAATGTTTAAATTTATTGCGATGAGCAGATAATTATAGATTCCGAAGGGACGATAATGGGTAAAAGTACTAGGAAAGCCATGAACGCATTCCATGAATAAAGTAGTTTTTTTTTGTGAGTCTAAAAATGTTAATCTGTTAAGTTCTGGTCTAATATATTGTACTTGTATTGTATTTTATTGTATATCTATGCTTTGAAACCTCCATCTGACAAGTGTCAGAGGACTGAATATTGTGAAATTTATTATATTGTGGCTTTATATGAAGAACTTACGTAATTAGAGCATGAACCTTAATTTTGTTTGTTCTCTAAAAGCATACTTTCATCTCATTCAGAATATGTTGTGTTCATGGAATATTTGATATCCATGATTCCTTTCTATTGTACCGTTTGTTAGGGCATCTTTTGTTTTTCTGTTTGCTGTCTAGTAGTATATGGGTATGAAATTTGGTCTCATACAGTGAGAGAAAAACATAGGCTGAAGTTGATCAAGAAGGGAGCACTGAAGAAAATATTTGGACTGAAGAGGGCTGAGGTAATAGGAGACTGGAGAAAACTGAATAATGAGGAAATTTATGATTTGTACTGTGTGCTGAATATTGTGGTAGTGTAGGCACAGTAAGTCATGGAATAAAGTTCAGTTTGTGAGTGATTACATCAGGGAGGATGAGATGAGTTGGGGATGTTGTGTATGTGGGTGAGAAGGGCATGTCATTCAAGGTTTTGGTGGAAAAGTGTGAAGGAAATGACTGCTGCAAAGACCTGTGCATGGGTGGGAGGTTAATGTTAAAAGAACTAGGATGGGAGGGTGTAGACAGGTTTTATCAGGGTGAGGACACGACTAATGATGGGCCGTTTTGAATGTGATAATGAATATTTGGATCCCATAAAATGCAGGGCATTTCTTGGATTCGTTGAGGAATTACTAGCTTCTCAAGAAGGACTCTGCTCCATTAGTTAGTTTTCATTTCTGTAAATTCTAAAGTTGGAACTACATAATATAATAATTTAAAATTCGATTTCTTCCTTTAGTTATGAAACTTAGTGTGTCATTTGTAGGGAAGAATATAAATGGACGGTGTTCACAAACAGGTTGCTCTGGAGAATATTTTGATATATGGGAGAATTAAATGAAGAAGATTCATATGAAGAGCTGTACATTTTGTGCTCTTTACCTTATATTATGAAGATTATCTAGGAATTGTTTGTTGTAGGGATCTTTATGGTGTAAAATTTATTATATCAGTATCATTGTAGTAAATAAATGATTTGTGTTCTTAGAAAGTGGCAGGTATGTAAAGGTGTCAACCAAGAAGCGAATACCATCAAAGAGACGCAAACAGGTGCGATGTCAGCAACAGGACCCTGAAGAATGGGCAACAGATGATAGTGACTGGGATTACTCTGATGAGGAGACAAGAGCAAGGCGACGCAAAAGCAGTAAGAGTCATTCGTTGACTTAATTCCAGTAGAGGATGATGAAATAACTTGGGCTCTTTGTATTGGGGATTGGATACATTGCAGAGAAAATGGCACATTTGAGAGGGGGTTACTCAGTAAATGGTGGCCCCACCTTATATAAATACTGGTTCCATAATTGTTACTGAAGAACCAGCAACCATCTCCCTACTTGAAGATTGCATGATGCCCTGTATATTGATATATAGGTACCAGAATTTAAGAGAAACTTGCTACCTCCATGTTCAGTGTAGTCTAATAGATTATATATACAAGCAGACATAGTTAAGTACTTTTTGTTAGTTTATTACATTATCTTCTTGTTTGGCCCCTTTGGGTGGTATATGTTGCAGCTTTAGCTTGAGTATGGATTGTACCTTTTGGTGATTCATGTTCACTTTTATGATACTTCTTGTTGCTATTGGCATTGGTATTACAAAATATTTTTTTTTTAAATTGACATCATTAGAGCATGTTGATCCTCACAAATTGCTTTGTGTGCATTTTGTATAGCTAAGAAAGAAATTGATGATGGAAATACTGAAGATTACATAGAGCGGCTAAAGCTGTGGGAAGAGCAGAGAGCAAGGCAAGCTGAGGTAGAGCAGACAGGTGACCATGAAATGGAAGGAGGATACAAGTTGCCTAGGTCACTGTGGTGTAAGTTGTACAAGTAAGTGTACCAAGTGGTATTGTGTAGTGTAAGTTGTAGAAGTAAGTGCAACATGAGGTACTGTGTAGTGTAAGTTGTACAAGTAAGTGTACCAAGTGGTATTGTTTAGTGTAAGTTGTACAAGTAACTGCAACATGAGGTAATTCTAGGCTACACTACCCAGCATTTAGTAGTGAACCCAACGGAACCCCAGACTAGTTGGAGCAAACAGGGTTTGTTTCTTCCATATGCTAGTCCATTGGGTGGTGAGTAATCGATTATCATGTCAGTCAGGCCATGTTGTTTTTGATGGAATCCACTGCATGAAACCACTACAGCAGAGTCCATTGTCTTATGCTAAAGATACCAGGTGACAGGGTGATATTAAAATGAAACTTTAGGCGTTGGGTTGCAATAGTGTGGACTGGATTGACCTGGGTGGGAATTGCGCCTTTGGTTTCTGTTTTTAGATATGTTATTTAATGACGCTCGCAATTGCTAAGATTATATAGTTTGGGTAATAGATAAGTAAATGTGTGTGGAGTGTTGGTGGAATGATACGAGAGGGGAAAACCTGTTCCAATACCACTTTGTCCACCGTAAATCCCACATGGGCTGGCCTAGGATTGAACCCGGGCATACACAGTGAGAGGCTGGCAACTAACCACCTGATCCATGGCTTGGCTCTTGGTTTCTGTTACCATGGATTAGTTTACATTAGTAGTTACTTTGTTCGACTGTAACGCTTCCATGTAATTTTGTTTGTTTTTTCAGTTACCAGAAGGTTGGTGTGCAGTGGCTGTGGGAACTGAACCAGCAGAGGTGTGGGGGGATCATGGGTGATGAGATGGGTCTTGGCAAAACTGTGCAAATTATTGCATTTCTCGCTGGACTCAACCATAGCAAGCTGCTGTCACGGCATGGCAAGTTAGTATTGCTTTTGGTGATAATTGAGTAATAATTTAGGAAGCAAGGTACTCAGCCACACTTTTTTCTTTTCAGCTTTAGAGGGTTGGGCCCAAGTCTCATTGTGTGTCCCACCACAGTGATGCATCAGTGGGTACGTGAATTCCACATATGGTGGCCACAGTTCCGAGTTGCTGTCTTGCATGAATCTGGTTCCTTCAATGGTGAGGACAGTTTTCCCTTTTCTTGTCTTTGCAGAGTATTAAATTTTAAAACTTGTTATAATTCTTTTGCATTCAGTTATATGAATTTTTATATTATTTTTCATGAGTGTCTTTCTTGTTCCACCAGTAATGTTTCATTTTGAATATAGGGAAGTAGTAAGTGTGGTGCAGTTCAAATAGCTACTGTGCTACACTTGAACGTTTTCCTTGTGGGAAGACTTGGAAGATTCTGGCGTATAGGAAAGGATGTTATTGAAGTAGACTATGAAAATGTGAACTGGTTTCATCTGGCTGAGGATAGGGTAGGCAGGGAGGCTTTTGTGATGAACCTGCAGGTTCCATAATGAGGAATTTCTGGACCACCAGAATGAATCAAATTCTCAGGGAAGTCTGCGTTGTTGAGCTTGTTCAACTGAGTGGGGATATCATAATGAGTATTGCAAAATGTGGTAGTAACATAAAAATGAAATTCTTATCCAAAGTAATGAAAGGAATTGTTTTGAAATGAGCTTCTGAATGAGCAAAAATGTGTGTGTCTTGTAGGGAAAAAAGAGTCATTAATACGTCAGCTGAACTCCCCTGGATGTATCCTGGTGACATCGTATGTTGGTACAGTACAGCATCAAGAGGCCCTGCTGGCAAGGGATTGGCATTATGTCATTCTTGATGAGGGCCATAAGATTCGAAATCCTGATGCTCAGGCAAGTATAAGAGAAATGAGTGCACAGTTAGTCAGTGTGAAAGTCTTGTTGTCGGTGAAGACACATGACGCAGGATTAAAGGAATTATAAACAGTAACTGCCTTCTCTTTTTTCTCCCCATTTTCTTTGTCCTATTTATAGGTTGTGATTTTATAAGCCATTGAACTTTAGCAGAAGTTTTGTCCTTCTATTTATTTGCTTAGTGTTTCAAATAAATATTTTCATGGTGTCCCAAGAACTATTTTCCATATATTTATATTTGAAAGCTTGATTTTTGAATAATTTTTTCTTGTTTTCTCTGCATATGCTGTCCATATTAAATCTAAAAGACATTTCTTTATTTCAACTTGTAACTATAATGTAAACATGTTCTAGTTGTTATTACAGTAGAATCCCTAGAAAGGAATTAATTCAGTAATATAAAGTAGTGATACCTGCCACAGCAAGGTGAAGAACAAGTCTAAAATGCCATTTGGAATAATGGTATAGAATGAAAGGTTTGTATTCTACGGAAGTTTATGTGCATTGTGGTTCACTTTTTGAGATGTAATTTATGTGCAAGCTCAGTTTGTATAGTTTTACGGACCTGTTTCGTTTTGAGGTGTGTGAATGCTTGAGTGGTATTTCTTGTGTTTATATTTCAGGTGACGCTGGCAGTGAAACAGTTCCGTACACCCCATCGGCTCATTTTGTCTGGCTCACCAATGCAGAATAACTTAAAGGAGCTGTGGTCACTGTTTGACTTCATTTTTCCTGGGAAACTTGGCACTTTGCCCGTATTTCTTGCACAGATGGCTGTCCCAATAACTCAGGGTGGCTATGCCAATGCTTCGGAAGTTCAGGTGTTCTATGATTTACATTTTTGTCATTTTAAGAGACATGGTGTCAGTTTACTTTGTTAGTATTTGCACCCTTTAGGTTGAACATGCTTAAGTTTTTGTGGAGCTAAAATTTAATGTAAACATGTTCATGCCTATGAACATAAAAACAGACATGATTATTTTTTGGTAAAATATGTTTGTATTATACTTAAAGACTAAGTGTTTGTTTCCCTTTTAAGTGTTAAAATTGAAAGTGAAGGAATAGTGGAAAGCACTATGAAGACAGATATTTTGCGTTTTTCTTTTGTCATGTAATTGTGAGTGTGTATATATGTGTCAGTGTCATTAGTAAAGGGATGTTTTGAAACTGCATTGTGGTGGGTATAATTGATCAAGCCTTATGCTCAACAACTTGCCATGCAAGGTGTGCCTGCACCACATAGTTGTATTTGTGCTCATTCTGATGTTTTTACTAGGCATGCCATATCATACCGTAATCAGTATGTAAGAGCAGAATTTTAAAGAAGTTTCCTGTTACATGTTCATTAAGTCTGCAGTAGCTTACACTACATACAGTACTCTATTTTTATTCTGTACATTTGTTTAGTGTAACCTAGCTATTACGTAGTATATGGCTGCCATGTTATTTTAAGCTGTATGAACAGGTGTTCTTAACAAAAGTTGTGCATTCTTTGGTGATACTGTATATCACTCCACAACATTTATGGGGTCTAGTGTCACTCAACTCAGAATCTTGCTGAGCTGCCATATTTGCGTTATTGATAGTAGGGAATTAAAAAGTTTGAAGGTGACGTGACTTCCAGTAACACAATTTTCAACTTGACTTTCATGAGAACCTCTTGTTTGGTTAATAAGTTGTTCAGTAGCTGAAGCACATATATATATAGGCTGATACATATGCAGACACAAACCAATGTTTCTTGATGAGGTAAGGCTGGAAGTCTGTGGTGTCTGTAAAATGTGGGAAATGTTTTGTCCAGCTGATCAAGTGTTGGCTTCTTATGAAGTTTGTTAGCTTTATTGCTCTTGTACCTGTCGTGTTTTTGAAGTTGAATGTTCAAGTCACTCATGTCTTAAACGTAGAAATGAAGTTATTTTCAGTGTTATGATGGTGCTGTTGCAGGTAGCCACAGCATATAGATGTGCCACAGTTCTGCGAGACACAATTGCCCCTTACTTGCTGCGCCGTATGAAAACTGATGTCAAATCACATATATGTCTTCCACCAAAGAATGAACAGGTATGTCACATTGTATTCAGACATTGAATTGTCCACACTTGTAGTTTATGACATAGTCAACATCATTTAGTGACTCACCAAAATTATTGCAAAGTCCAAGACAGTCCTGTTTATAGAAACCCACATGAATAGGAACCAAGAGGAGAAGGTGAGGGAATGTAACATTGCAGGTGAGGGGTAATTTTGCGTGTGCTAGCAATACAGTTTGTGTACTGTAAGTCCGTGACTTACACAGGTTTGAGTGGCATGAATACATGAGCACCTTCATTCATTCATTCATTCATTCATTCATTTATTCATTGCAGTTATATATTACAGTAGTTCGTTGAACTGTCCTTCCACCTCTGTCCCACCTCATTATTCATTGTCTTCTTGTCCCCACTTCCTGTTCAGTGCCAAATAAACTCTGCAGTTTATACAGTTTCAGTGAATGAACTGAGAATCTGGAGACACATCTTTCAGAGCTGAGGGCCAGAGATATTTTTAAAATGGTCCAAGTAGAATGTTAAATTGTCACTTTTTATGTTTTATTTGGTCACATTGGATTTATTCGATTTTCCCAGGTATTGTTCTGTCGGCTTACAGAAGAACAGCGAAGCCTCTACAAAAGCTACTTGGGTTCAGATGAAGTTGATCGAATTCTTCAAGGTCGATACCAAGTTTTTGTAGGACTAATTGCTCTTCGCAAAATATGCAATCATCCAGACCTGTATTCAGGAGGACCAAAATTGCTTCGTGGGGTAAGACTTGTCAGTAACTCATTTATTTCCTTTACCATATATTTGTCACTTTGAGGTACAATGTCAGACTGAGCTCACAAGTTTAAAATAAAAAGAGGAAAATAAATTTGGCCTGATGGTGTGTTGTGTGTCCCACTAGTGAATCTGAAGTGGGAAGCATCTGCTAAATGCTGATATTGATCTCAGATCACATTTTAGTCCAATGCTGGACCACATTCAGTTTTAAAATTCACACAAAATAATTTTGATATTTTCAATGTAAATTGACCTCAAATATTGTACTTATAGAATACAATACAAACGTCTTACTTGTTTGGACTTTCATGATCCTGCACACAGTTATATTATCACAGTCAAGTAGTGTCATAATATTTTCAGCGAATTGCACTAGTATGTGAAGCTACATGTTGTGACCAATCTGGTAATCCTCAGGATCATGATATTATTTAAAAGACATGATGATGGTGATGATCATAATCCTCACTGCCACCACCATTGCCATTATCATCACCATATCATCAATAGTACGGATGATAAGGGTGGTGGTGGTGGTGGTGGTGGTGGTGGTGGTGGTGGTGGCGGTGGCGGCGGCGGCGGCGGCAGTGGTGATAGTGGTGGTGGTGGTGGTGGCAGCACTGATGACAATGATAACCGAATGGTCCCCTGTCAGGGCTACATGTAGAACAAATAGATGGTAAAGTATGTAGTAATAAATTTTTGGTTTGACAGAAAATATTTGCCATAATTTTACCAACTCTGATAATTACTGCAAGGAGGAGCCATAGTTACATTTTATGCAGGAACTTAACTGTGGTATACTTGAATAGGTACAATGTACAATTGTAATGTGTGTTGCAGGATAGAGAGGAGCTTCTGCCAGAGGAGAGCCGGTATGGATACTGGCGCCGTGCTGGTAAGATGTTGGTGATACAGTCACTGTTAAGCATTTGGCAGAAACAGGGTCACCGTGTGCTTCTTTTCACACAGAGTCGGCAGGTAGTTACTTGTGTACTGTATTCTGTGTTTCTGTAAATGTTGTTCTGAAACATTGTGTGTCCAAATCACCCATTAAAGTTATAACGAGTGAGAGAACTTTCATAGCTTGCGAAAGCTTCATGTACTCGTGTATACAGGTTGATTCAGGATGAAGGGTTAATATTTTGGGAAGGTGATGGTATCAGTCATTGTGAGAAAAAAGTTCATATGAACATGTATCTGATGGTTGCAGAGTTAGAGCTGTTTGAATCTACAAATACAAAAGCTTTGTGAATGGTAATAAAGAAAGAGAAACTACTTACTATTAATTGTATTTTAATTTAGTTTGATGTTTAAACGACAAATTTTTGACACAGAAATGGAAAATTTGTTACCATTCCCAAGCAGTGTTTGAAAATACCACCATCAACCTTAATGCACTTCGCAGTTTATGTGCGAAGATTGCATGTTATTCATCTGAGTTGATCTTCACATTTCGTGTTGCGGGCAGCAGCACCCAAAATGCGAGCAAGCAATTTGTCTTGTACCCACCTTTCTTTTGTGAACTGTGCTCTTCATCTAATCCCACAGTCAAAAATCTAACAGAGTTAGGTCTTGAGATTCAAACAGCTCTATCTCAGTAACCATTCAGAATTAGACCATGTTCATGTGAACTTCTTTTGTCACAATGACTGATATTGTCACGTTCCTGTATATTGCCCTTTTTTCATGAAACACCCTATATTATCACTTCACAGTGGTCCAGGACAGTAGTATATACAGTGAACTTGGAGGAGGTAGACTGCAGCCTACGTCCTGTCTACATGCTATGGAGTTGTTTAGTTGATATTAGATTGGTGGGTGTGATACACCTGAAAAGAGAAAGTGATCCTTCTGAGGTTTTGAAGTGGGGGAGATAGTTCATTGTCAGCAGCTGGCTAACATCAAATTTTGATATTGATTGAGAAAATTGGTGATGGAAATGCTCCCAAAGCTGCAGCTGGTGTATGGTGAACAGTCTTGGTAGAAGTGTTTTAGTAACATCACAGATAAAAGAACAGTTTTGAATTGTTGGAGGATGATGTGTGCAGTGGAGTGTGCATTGTGCAATGAGGACAGTGCAGTTGGAGGAGGTTTTGTGCTATTATGATCATCAGGCAGCAGAGATGAGTGCGGAGGAAGTCTGAATTTTCGTTGGTATGTGGCACACTGTACTCAGTGAGACTGTCATGCATTGTGGCTTCCAGTAATATTTTGAACAACTGTACTCTTATCTATGTGCTGTGATGATACTTCAGATTGGTACATATATGTAGGAGGAGGAGGAGGAAGAGCAGGAGAAGAGCACCAGCAGTACATTAGGGCGGGCACCGCAGCTATCCCGGCACTTTGACCGTTTCCGATCTTTTGTGCATCTGGGGTGTTTGTAAGAATGCATAGTTATATCAAACAATGACCTCCCTTTTGATTTAATTAAGTATTTAAAGCCCAGTGGTTAGTACCTGTCCCACCTGCTCTGACATTTCAGAAACCTTGCATTTTGCCACATCATGTACTTCAATGTTCATATTATTCTGGCTGTAAATACCAGTTATTTCAATATTTAGTTTTAACTGGTATATCTTTATAATGGACACAGTTCATGTTCTCTGTGAGGCATAAACTGAATTCTTATGTATAATTTAAATGAACATCAGGTTTCACAGGGTAATATTCTCCTGCATGTACCATTTCTGTTTCAGATGCTATGTATTTTGGAGGCATTTGTACAGAAGCAGGGATATAAATACTTGAAGCTGGATGGTGGGACAGGCATTGCTTCACGACAGCCCCTTATCACGAAATTTAATGAGGTTTGTTGAAATTGACTATAAGACCCACTTTTACATTGCCGTGGTCTTTGTTTTTATCACCCAAGTGATTTTGTCCCTCAAGATTCTTCACCTAAACAGAGCCATTTCTGTACCCTTATGCTGTGCACGTGGGATGTTGCACATGCATATTTTGCATTCTCTTCGGTGACAATGTGGCATTCTCCGTCAAATAACTCTAAATGTTTACGAATGTCAGTTTTTGACCCGTCAGTTATGTCATTGCAGACCAGAGCATCAGTAATATTTGAGATTTGGAGTCTTATTAGATTGTTGTCTTGTGCAGTGTGGTGCCATGTAGTGTGGTAGAAGTGCACTGCTGTTCCCGAGGAATCTGCTCCCTCCATCATCTGCGAGGATGACAGAGGGAGCAGGTACATCTGAAACACTGGTACACCCCTAAGCTGTGGACTCCCTTTTTATGCCCCTCTGTGGTCTGATTATGTTTCTGCCACAATCATTACCACTGCAGTTGTCTCCACAGCCTTCACTACTACTCTCCTCAGATAGTAGATATTTGGCATATAGTATATGTTATTTTTGAGGAGCTGGGATATCTCAGTATAGTGACTATGCTATGGATTGGACATCAGAGGAATTTTGGTTTGATTCCTGGCAGGGGCAAGAGATTAATCTCTTCTTCAGAGCATACAGACTAGCTGTGGGGCCCTCCCAGCCTCCTGTTCAGTGCGTACCAGGGGCACTTTCTGAGGGGTTAAGCAGCGAGGCCATGAAGCTGAACGCTTACCACATCTAGTGCCAATATTAAGAATGAATGGAACTGTACCTTTATTTCCCCATTTTTGTTCATGGTGTGTATGGGGATGACTTTATGTTACTGCTTTTTTTGACGTAATTGAACAAAGAAGTGAATGTGCCAGAAGTGTTACACTGTGTGTATATTGTTATACTTTTTTCGCCATATATCGATGAACATCTTATTGGCAGAAATTCTTAACACAGAGGGAAAAAAGATGAAAAGATAATAGTGAATTGAAATTAATGGCATAAAATAAGTTCGGTATCTTGTAAGTCAGCAGATACCACAGATACAGTATTAGATAGCAGATTTATTGCTTTTTCCTACCCTAGAAGTTTCTGATGTCAATTATTTTGTCTCAGGATCCATCTTACTTCGTTTTCCTTCTTACAACACGTGTGGGTGGTCTTGGTGTCAACCTAACAGGAGCAGACAGGGTGGTAATCTATGATCCAGACTGGAATCCTGCCACAGATACACAAGCTCGAGAGAGGGCATGGCGTATTGGTCAACAAAACCACGTGACTATATACAGATTGGTGACTGCTGGCACCATAGAGGAAAAGGTGTGCCCATATCAGAATGTGTCTGTTGAGCAATTAGTGATTTGTTATAAAGTGTAAGGTAGAGAAAGCACACTGAGGAATGTATTGCTGTGTTCACTTACTTTAACATTTAAAACTGAGTGTTTATAAACATCTGTTACAAAAGTACTTGTATAAAGCATGGTATGACGTTATGGACAAGTGGATTTTGTTATGTAGTGAGTAGATTTCAGTTGTATTTTTGGAGTCTGTTTAGTTGATCTTCATTGTTTCAGGTATACCATCGTCAGATCTTCAAACAATTTCTCTGCAATAAAGTGCTGAGAGACCCCCGACAACGTCGTTTCTTCAAGTCTAATGACCTGCTGGAATTGTTTACACTTTCTGAAAGTGAGAAAACCACAGAAACTGCTGCCATCTTTGCAGGCACTGGCTCAGAGGTAAATGCTAATGTGTATTTCAGATGGCTCATGACTACAGCAAATGATTACAAATCACCGGGATGCAAAATTTCATTCCCATTTGTTCATTACTGTGTTTGATCTCGTGACTTAATTTATCACAACACTGTTGAAGTTTTGGTACAACTTGTAATTATTCACATTCCCCTCATGTAAGGTAGAAGCGTGCTGACATCCAGGAGCAGCAGTCACAGTTATGAAGCTGAGTAACTGAATCAGATTTTGTAAATGATACATGTCAGTGTCTGGGTACATTTGTGTTCTGGAAGTAAGTCAACATACCAGCAGTCAGTTAACAGTGACTGCTGAAGCAATTGTACATGTCACTCACAGAAGACATAATAAAAACAGTGTATTAAAAGTTAGGGCATGAATTATTGATGCTTTGTGAAACTGCACATGTCTGCAGTATAAAAAGATTAATGGTTCAGTGAAAAAAAAAATTGAAGGTGAATGACTGAATAGAAGACATGTATGTTAGTACTTTCTAAGTGACTGGTGCACTTCACGGCTATGTTTGTGATACAAAATGTGGAATGTTTTTCGAAATGTTCTTTGAACTGGGTTTTCTTGACATGTCTCTCTCAGAAGAAAAATCTGATTCAACTAAATTTTTGTTCAGAACAGTAGATCAAACTTGATATTATACATTAATGTTATTTAACAAGTAATAAGATTTCAGGAACCGATCTTTGAAAATAGAACTGGGAGCAGCAATGTTTTGTCAGTATTTAAAGATAGCCTGTTATTTACCAGCTGTTGCTTTAAGTAAAAAAGTTTTACAGCAGCATGTGTTCCTCTGCACATGTATACCCAGAAGAGGGTTTGATTAAATACATAAAATATGAAAAAGGTAAAATTTATCCTATAACCTGTCATGAAGGCATGTGGGGAGAGGTGTACCCCTAACCTTTTTTTAAACTTGGTGCTAGATGGAGGTGGGTGGTCAGCGCCATATCCTGGCCACTTTACCCCAAGAACAAGCCCCAGTACCCATTGTACAGGAGTCTGGGTGGGCCTTGGTACCAGTGTGGTTGGATACAGAAAATTTTACCTCCACCAAGGTTCAAATCCCAAACTGTCCGGTCTGTAGTGAGTCACTATACCGGCATTTGAAATATAGGATGGAATATGCGTATTTACATTTGTCACAAGTGTGTGGAGATGCAAATATGAGTGTCAGTTGACCAGATAATCATACTGCTTGTATGTCAGGTAAAACTGAAACCTCAGAAGTCAAAATGCTGTGACAAAGGGAAGAAAGTCCATTACAAGACCAGACATCAAGAACTGAAGAATATTAAGTTTTCAGCATCAAAATTGGAGCGAATGAAACATTTGGCACAGCTGCTTAGTAAGCAGATTGCTACACTCAACACCCAAGGTGAATTCTGGTGCTTTTTTTAATGTTTTATAATTTTAAGCTGTAAGCAAAGGCATTTGATTTCTGTCTTTTACTAGTAGTATAATATTTGGATGCAGCCTGTGACTGATATACCATATTTACCAGAATATAGGATGAGAATCTTTATTAATTTATCATCTGAAAAGTTGGGGAGGTCACCTAATAATTTTAGACAAAGTTAAACATGTTCTGTACAGGTATTTTCCAGAAAATTGAAGATTGTGAAGCAGGTGTCATCTTGTATACAGTGTTGTCTTATATTCAGGTAAATGTGGCAGATATAACAACAAGTAACAGGTAATTGTTGCCACTTTAAGAGTTAAAGTAGCTTATTTTCTTGCTGTTAACTTGTGAATGAAGTAGGAGATTCTTGCTTTACTATCATAATGTCATTACTACATTTTCATTACTAGCATTAGTGTAATCATACAGTTGTGATAACCATTGGAAAGGTGAGCACAGCCAACACAATACCCTTGTAAAGACCGCCATAATACCTGAGCACCTATACCACTCATGCTACTGCTTTGGTATCCTGCATCTCTCTTGGCTCTTCATGTCTTCAGAGGGCACAGTGGGTGGTATGGTATTTAAATGTCAAAAGGTTTAACATTGCTTGGAAAATGTCCATGTATCAAGAGCTGTGGAGTAGCTTTTTGCCATTTGACAGTGTGCCTGCATTAGTCTCAGTAGTAGGGCCAAGTGGCTTGGCCAGTACCCCTAAACTCCTCCACAACTTCTACCACCACATTCATCAACCATTTACCCCATTTGTACCTTCACTACTTCAACATCCATTACGCCACCTCCACTCCTGTTCACCTGTTACATACCATGCTCACTCGTCTCACAATCCCATGTTCATGACTGTGTTACCTCCATCCCCATACTCTCAGCATTTCTCCATAGCAGCTGCCTACTCACTGCAGGCAAGATGATGCATACTGATGGCAGATATAAAAGCATTTGTGTGGAGGCAGTGATTGGGTAGACTGTTTCAACTGTTTAATGGATTTAAAATGCATCTTGAACCCTGACTGGACATATTCAGACCTTGAGGAAAGAAACTAAGCAGCACATTGTGCAGTAGAAAAGTGACCTAAATGTGCCCCCCTCCCCACTTCTTTCGCCCAAAAAATGTTATATGTTTAATGTCTAATGAATAATGGTGTTAGCAATGAATTAATCACTATTTAATCTTTTTTATTCCAGGACTATCTACTGAGAAAAGGCAGGACATTGTTGGTGAAAGTGATGAACCACACTGCCAGCCCCATTCTATAGATCCAGCAGGTGATGTGGCAAATAAGAACATAGTTGAGCTTGAGAGAGAGGACATGAGAGTTGAAGGCTGTGGTTCTAGTGAGAGGAACCCTGTGAGTCAGTCAGAAAGTGTTGGGAAAAATGAGTGTTTTGGGCAGAACTCGGATGTAAATTGTGAGAAGTTCATAAGAACAGAGATGTCTGCTTCATGCAGTATCCAACAAAGAGATGCGAAAGATCTCTTACAGAGTGGAAACAGTTTAGTTACAAAAAGATCAGAACTGAGCAAGAAATCCCATAATAGGGAAGAATTTAGCTCCCATCGACATAAGAGGAAACATCATCATCACAGTAAAAGGCACTCACACAGCGAAAGAAGGGGTGCAATATTTGAGGGAGAAAGAGTGTCGTACTTGGTGGGGCAGTGTGAAGCAGAAACAGCACCTCCTGTAGATGTAAATGGAGAACAAAACTCTGTGCAGGAGGATGACTATGTGCTGCGTAAACTGTTTAAAAAATCTGGTGAGTCACGTGTAAAATGCATTGAACTGTACTGGTTTCTTATCTTGATATTATTTGTGCTTCATTAGATTTCATGTGTGAAGCTGTGAAACACCAGTGAAACCTCATTCAGGTGTTTGCCACCACTTGCAAAGTAGCCTTCCCCTACTGTTCAGGTTTTACTGTACTTCCACACCTTTTCCTCACTTAATGCAGAGCGTACAATCAAGAAGAGCAATACGAAATAGTGCCAAGTGAGTTTCCTCATGAACTTCATGTAAATTGCACTTAAACCTACAGAATTTTTCATGTATGTATGTATGTATGTATGTATGTATGTATGTATGTATGTATGTATGTATGCATGTATGCACGTATGCACGCACATACGCGCGCGCGCGTGTGTGTGTGTATGAAAGAATTATTTGTACATGAAATTTTGTTCTTAATTGTGTGCTCGGTATTGATTACTGTGTTCAGCCTCAGCTTTCATTCTCTTTGGTTCTACACTGGAAGAAACAGAATAGTGAGGCTGACTTACTCAGTGCAATTGATAACATGAATGATTTTAATTAAAATAACTTATTAAATTGCCCTGTGAGATTGACATATTTAAGTTTCTGATATTTTGTTTCATAATTGATCTAGCTGTGTGAATTTTCTGTATGCTGGTTTTGTGAAAGTCCGTGTGCCTCTGTAACGTCCGTTTCTTGTTGCCCTGGCCACCATAGCTGTTACAGGATGTCCCAGTGGATGTAAGCCCTCTTATGTGATAAAGGAGCCATGCTTAGTGATATGATAAGAGAAGGACCCTGTATAGGACATCCCACTTTGGCCAGATTATTGCCCTGCCTTGTAACCATATTTACTTTGCCAGAAGGATGAGATGATATATAAAAATAACTTGGGGATTTTGGGGGGTGAGATGATTTTTCTGCCTGCTTACCCATGAATCATCATGTGTTTAGATGGCAAGGGGTTAGGCATTTCATGAATGTAAGGTCTGTGTAGCAATTTGGTACTCTCCTATGGTCCCAATTCTTAACACCTCAGATCTTAATACATACTATAGTAACTGTCACCCTTTTAATTCCTGTCCAGGCATCCAGACAGCAATGAGGCATGACACAATTATGGAAGGAGGGTATGCAGACTATGCACTGGTAGAAGGTGAGGCGCGGCGAGTGGCGAAGGAGGCTGTGCAGGCATTGAAAGAGTCACGGCGGCAATGCTGGCAGGCTGATACAGGTGTTCCATCATGGACTGGCCAGAGTGGAGCTCTGCGTTCTCCTAGCATTTCAGCAGCCCAAGTTCGGTGAGGACCAGTATTGGCTTGCATCTGTGACTACATTATGTTACACTATTTTATAAAATAATTTTTATTGTAATTAAAGTGTTTTAACATAATGTTTAGAAGCTCTCTTAATGTTGTATCAGATTAAAAATTCAGCATTTATTGTCATTTTGTTTCAGGTTGAAGCTGTCATTGCTGTTCTGTATAATTTTTCCAGCTTAGTGTGTTCTCTGCCTCAAAATATTTAAATGCCAGACAGGATAGCTGCTGTTATTAAACCACAGTGCTGTTTGATATTAGCTTGCTGCCTCACAAATTCATATTCCTTCTGGAACATGAATATTTGTGTCTTTCCATTACCTTAACTTACATTAATTATAACCATCGCTCCCAAACTTTTGTGGTTCTGCTGCATTATCCAGGTAAAAATGGACTGGACCAGGGTGTGCAAGTCCTGGGCACCAGGTTGTGCAGGCAACTAAATTTTGTACGTTGTCAGCATGGAGCTTGCTCTGTGCGACTCTTCTGGTGCCTAGAATTTTCAGGTGGCTCCTAGATTTTTGGAAAATTTGTGGTCCCCTAGACTAGACATGGTGAATCTTGGGAGGCAGTTACGCTGACCTGGGGAATTTAAGTGGTTAGTTGGAAAAGGTAACACGTCCACATATTGACTGTTGTACATGTCCGCTTTTATAAATAACTGGTTATTTAGGTTTATCTTTCCCTGAGGGATTCCACCTTTACAAGGCTCATGTAGGGCCAGGCAAAAGAGGTTTGCATGCCTCAAGGAAGCTGGGTACCCTGCTGGCCGTAGTGTAGCTGCCAGCAGGGTCACCTAAGCCATTCAGGCCTAAGTGGAGGAGCCAGATGAAGCATGTCTCACAACAAAGGGCAGGTGGGGGCTCTTTAGGTGTGGGCCAGTCCCCATAGGGGAGTAAACACTGATACAAAATCCTGGTCCTGCTTGGGAGTTGGGTGTATGGTTAGCAGCCCTGCCCCATAATGCACTAATGTTTCCAGAGACCATAGCCAGGAAAGGGGCTGTAGGATAAAGAATCAGATTCATCAGAGAAAAGAGCCTAAAGTGCCTATTCTAACTTATTTGACAATTAACCATAATAAAACAGTACTGTTAACTTGTAAATACCATAGTGTAGTCTGGGTTCTGACACTTTGCGTTCCGGTTGGTGGGTACCATTGTTTTGTAGGAATATACTGCCTCAGTATTCGGGTAGTATTTGTCTTATGGTAAAAGGATATTTACTGTGCAAAACAAAATTGTCAGAATTATGATTGGTGCAGAATCTGTAAATACATGTAGAGGTCCGCTTTAGAGATAGGAAATTTTACGGCTTCCATATGAGTGTGTGTTGTTATTAATGAACTTCATGGTAAGTAAACAAGAACAATTTTAAAGACAAGTTCATGCAATATTAATATGGGGACAAATAAAATCTTCATAGACCAGTTGCCAGCCTCTTCAGAAAAGTACAGGCCGTGTTGGCATCAAAGTATTCAAGAGTGTAACATGGAGAGTCACAAGTCTGGAGAAAAGAAAGGCTCTGAGATTAAAGCATCATTAAGAAGATCCTTAACCTTTTAAAGCCTAGCAGTAACTTTACATACCACCAGGTTTAACATTAAAAAATTCTACGTGGTGCCCACATTGCGTTTATGTGTTTTGTACGGATCTCAGAACAAACAGCAACTTTTGTCTTATAAAACATTAAGAGACTGGTTTTTATAACCGAAGTGGATAGTGTTTACAGCGCGGTACGCACTGAGTCCTTATATAAAACAGATACGTTCCGTCTTTAAAGGGTTAAATACAAAGCCCCTTTATTTTGTTGATGAATTTGTGTTGTCTAAAAGTGACTCATAATCTTATTATTGGCTGTGTACAATGAATTTAGCATTAACAGTTGGCTTCTGCATATGAAATTTGTGCTTACAGCATTCTGTATTGTGCTTGTTCTGTATGTTTTGTAATTTTATGACTTATTTCATATCCTCTTATCTATCATACATATACATGTGTGTGTGTGTGTGTGTGTGTGTGTGTGTGTGTGTGTGTGTGTGTGAGCGTGGTGCCTGTCCATGCATGTGTGCTTGTTCTGCACAGTCTCCTGATGCAGAGGAATGCAGTTTCGATCTTTGAAGTAGTTCATGTCTCTGCATGGTTCCTTCGTTGCATAGGATGGTTGCATCCTCCAGGAATTTAGAGTTTGTTTTTAGCCTGAAGTTTGGCTTGCTTTATTGTGTAACTGAGCTTAGAAGTGCTTTGAAGCAGTCTTTTTGTGAAGCTCTCAATAAGTTTAATGTCTGCTAATTTTACAGATTTAGGTTTGGAAAGAAAAAGACTGGCTTAGGTTCTTCTGTATCCGCTCCTGAAAGTAAAGACAAATCAGGCACACAGGATGGGAGTAATGACCAGCCCATGACATCTAGTGAGCTACTGTCTCGAATGCGGGCTCGTAACCGGCTGCTAGAGCCCATGGCAACAAATGAAACACAGCATACACAGGAAGGAGTACAAGAACATAATCCAGGAAACAGCATTCCAACACCTTCATCTGTTTCTGCTCAGGAAGAGCACATTGAACTGCTTACAGACGTCAGGAACTTTGTAGCATTTGGTGCATCGGTGAATGGACGAGCCTCAACTCGAGAGATTCTTTCTCATTTTACTGAACGTCTGCCATCTGGATCTTCTCCTCTCTTTAAATTCATGTTGAGTGAAGTGTGTGAGTTCCATCGTATGCCAAGTGGAGAAGGTGTGTGGAGACTGCGTAGTGAGTTCAGATGGTAATTTTGTATAATGGTATCAGCAGATATGAGGTGTATCAGAGAAGTGGCTTCCTGTTTGTTCCTTTTGTATACTTTCATCACCTTAGCAGAATGTGCAGTAGGAAGGGGTATAAGGACTGCAAGCCTTGCACTTCATGGCTGTCCCATAGCCAACACTTAGAGGATATCAGCTGTGAGTCACATTCTGAAATACAGAAGTTACCCTAGCATTAATATTCTTATGTATTTATATATGTGCTTGTATATAGGTTTTGCACAATAATTGTAAAATGGCAGAACGTAAAGAAATCCATTTATTTATTTCTTTGTTTTATTAATGTGGTCTTCTCTAAAAAAAATTAACTGATAAGTCTTGTACTTGTATAATGACCTACAAATTTGTGACTGGTTGGTTAAGCATTAACATATAGTCATAATCCCATGTCTTTTCCGCAGTTGGCAGTCTGTTCAATTTAAGTGCATACTGCGGGACAGTGTTTGCCCTTTCCGATAGAAAGGGCGTACACTTGACGGGAGAGTGTTGGCCCGTTTGTCAGTTAAAGGTGAATGCACCTGTTATGTTGCTTGCAGTATTTTATTTTTTACTGTAATTTTCACACATAATCTTACTAGAATATGACATTCTTAATGCATCCTTATTGTCCCACACTCATTATACCCTAAGCCATTTGGCATTGTGCATCAAATAGCAGTCAACACACTAAGAGCATTGGGGTTATCAGTTATTTTTTCATGATCTGTAGTCATGGGAATAACAGTTTCTGCTGTCTGAGAATTATTTATATTTGATGAACATAAGTGCAAAAAATTGAATTCAGTGGCAGATTTGTATGCAAATACTTGTCCTACCCAAAATCACTGTCAGTACCGATGTTTTCCATCCAGGCACTGGGTTGTGCCCAAGTAAATGAAAGGTGACTGCGTCCCTTGTGCATCAGTAGTTGCCCATGACAGTTTATTGTACAGTAACTTGATGTCCAGACTAACCCTTCATATCATGTATTTTCGGCAGATATTCTTAACCTTTGATTCATGACCTCAAAATTCAGCCGACATGTTTAGGCAGGTTGTCATGAACTTCATAAAGTGAAATTTCGTCCTAGACAAGCATGTGGTGTGATGGACTGCAGTGTGCTGATTCGAAAGATGATGTGAATGGCAGTGAACAGCTTATGACATTTTCCAGGGCTGATATATATGGAAGAGGAGTTTCTGTTTTGCTGTTTTTTTTTTGCCAATTGCACAACAGCCCCTAGTGGGTCAGAGCTTCCTAATTATTGAGGCTTCACGGCCACACTCAGGCACACCACACTCGGTAGGACTTCTCTGGATGAGTGATCAGCCCGGCCTAGAGACCTCTATCTAACAACACACAACACTCACTAGTGACAAACATCCACGAACTCGGCGGGATTCGAGCCCACAATTCCAGTAAGCGAGCGGCCGCAGACCAACATCTTAGACCTCGCGGCCACCGGGATCGGCTTCTACATGATATCACGTAACAGAGACGAGGGTTGTAGTGTTTATTAGGCGACTGGTCTGGCTATAACTTCACCTGACGTCACAGTCCATGATGTGCTGCGTTCGGTGGTAGACGGTTGCGTGTGTGCGCTTCGGTCAAGTGGGGCATTGAATAGTGCCATGTAGTTTGGTGAAAGCATTGCATGTGTGCAGACTCCTCGAATGTTGTGAGTGAATGCGACAAATTGGTGTACTCAGATATTGATATATCAGGCATATAAAGATTCACAAGGATCAAATGGAATTCCGTTGATAACGCAGAGAAATGGCTTTGCAGTACGAGATTGTTGGTTATAATGGCGGTGATTACGAAAAATATCGGAACGAGGAAGTTAGGCTCCTTCAAAACATTGGTCAATTTCTGCCACACTACGCAGCGTCATATCCCTGAAGACTGTATTCTTAGTTTATGTACGACAAATTCCGAATTAATTCTGAAGGTCGCCGTAGGCCTATTCGTCATGGCGGGCGAAATGTTGCATGCAGGCATGTATTTGAAACCAATTAGACTGTAGCTTATACCGGCACGTATATTATTCCCAAATCTTAACATGTTTTCACAAAACAAATTTTATCCAAAATCTGCTCGGAGTCTAAAACTGTCTGTATAAAATGTCTGCAACGTCTAGACGATAAAATATTCTTCCACTAGTCGTGTGGAGTAGTTCACAGGAATAATGGGAGAAATTTAGAAAAGCCTTCCTTCATTTCTTTTTGCGGGGAACAGCAATGTGTCGCCGTAAAAGAGGCGCCTTATGATCAAGCCGAAAGATTGTATTAGGCTGCTTTCACACGGGCAACAATGTGAATGAGCATCTAGTGTCCTAGCCACAGACATTCAAGTGGCGTGGCAGGACACCTGCAGCTCTGACGTCACAGACACTTCTCCGTCTCCTTCCTCGTCGTGCCCGCGTGAACGCTCTCTTAAAACTACGTTTTTCGCCAGAGGCCCAGCAAGTGTCCCAGCCGCTGTCAGTGAGTGTCACTGCTCAACCTCAGTCGCTTTCGCGCAGCCACGTCGTGTCTTGTCTGTGGCTCGAACACCAGCAGCTCGTCCACACAGTTGCCTGCGTGAAAGCAGCCTGAGTGAAGTGTAATTCATTCATTCATTCATTCATTCATTCATTTGTATTCATCAATCCACAATGGTACATAACCTTTGCATATGGAACTTGTCAATAGATTACAATAACATATTACATAGAATTTGTCTTGACATAGACTAAAGTATATATAAAAGAATTGATAAACATATACTAAAATACAAAATTTAAATACAAGGTTTTTATATCTAATTTCGCACATGTCAAAAACAGTCATTTTGTTGAAACGTACATAAAATAACCAACTATATTTAAAATATGTAATGAATTTATTTATTGGGAAGCACCAAGATCATATTTAGTATCCCTATTAATATACTCTTCAACAGAGTAAAACGAGTTTTCTATAAGAAACTTTTTTAACTCATGCTTAAATTTATTAGTATTATGTGCTACTTTCTTGATATTGAGAGGTAAGGAGTTAAATAAGGTAATACCTGAATAATAAACTCCTTTTTGAACTTTAGTTAAATTCACTGAAGGAACATGTAAATCCATGTTGTGGCAGGTATTTATTTTATACAATTCAGCATTAAATGTAAATATATCTTTATGCTTTATGACAAACATAAGAGTTGAAAAGATATATTGAGAATATAGAGTTAAAATTCCAAGTTTACTAAACATTGCCTGACAAGAATCCCTTGCTTTAGCTTTCATGATAATTCTTACAATTCTTTTCTGTGTTATGAAAATAGTTCTACTATATGAAAAATTACCCCAGAATATGATACCATAATTTAATACTGAGTGAACATAAGAAAAATAAATCTGTTTTATAATTTTCAATGATAAGACAGGTCTTAGGGAACGAACCATGTAGCCTAATGAGTTAAGCTTAGAATTTATCTGATCAATATGTTCTTGCCATGTTAGTGAAGATTCTATTATAATACCTAAAAATTTAGTGGAGTTAGTTGAGTTGATTATGTGATCAGTAGATTCTATGATAACCGGCATTTGATAACTGATGTTTGAAGAAAACTGCATGAAGTTGGTCTTAACATAATTTAATAGCATTATATTTGAATGAAACCATTTTTGTGTTATTTCCAGAACTGATCTGACATCTTGGTTCATCTGCATTGAGTTAGAGTTTGATATTATAAAGCTGGTATCATCTGCAAATAGTATTGGCAAAGCAATATCTTTTACTAATTGAGGCAAATCATTTATATAAAATAAAAACAGCAGAGGTCCAAGAATTGACCCTTGGGGCACCCCATGCTTAACTAATTCCCAAGCTGAAATGTAATTTGAAGCCTGTGAAGTTTTAATTATTACTCTCTGGTACCGATTACTTAAATAAGATTTAATTAGTTCACCGGTTCTGCCGACGATGCCATAGTACTCTAGTTTAGATATTAAAATGTTGTGGTTTACAGTATCAAATGCCTTTGTTAAATCATAGAAGATACCACAAACTGAGGATTTATTATTAATATGTGATAGAATTTGATTTGTTAATTTAAATATAGCCAATTCAGTTGAGCTATTGTTTTTAAATCCATATTGATCTGTAACAATTATATTATTTTCACTTAGTGTGTTGAAGTAGTCTGTTATAAATGACTTTTTCAAAGATTTTAGAAATAGATGTTAAAAGAGATACTGGTCTGTAAGCAGACAACTCAGTTTTATTACCTTTTTTAAATGTCGGAGAAACTTGAGAAAATTTTAGGCATGAAGGAAATGTACCTGTGGATAACATCTTATTACAAATATAAATCAATGGAGATGAAATAAATGGGATACTCAGTTTTACAATTCATGACGGTACTTCGTCATACCCATAAGAGTTTTTCCATTTCAAACTCTTATTTATTTCATAAATTTCTTTTTCAGTTACTGACTTCAAATGTATTGGTGCAAAAGGTTGCTGAAATGCATTGACTAGGTACTGCATATAAGAATGTTGACTGAAGTCACTATTGTCTTGTTTAATTATTTTAATGACTGATTCTTCAACAACATTAGAGAAATAATTATTAAAAGAATCTGCAAGAGTCTGAAGATTCTTGATTGGTTTTCCATCAATGTTCAGCATAAGCTCCTCATTACTATTAGCTCGTTTATTAGTTAAAGATTTAATAACATTCCAGGCTGTCTTTGTTTTATTTACTGATTGAGATATTAATTCATTATAATATAATTTCTTTGCTAATTGAATAGTGCTGGTCAAGATTTTACAATATTTTTTATAAACATTTTTCAAGAGAATGTTATTAGACGTCTTACAAAGTAGATATAGATCCTTTTTGTGTCTACATGAGATTAATATACCTCTAGTGAGCCATCCTTTCGACGTATTTCTAACCAAAGATTTATGTAGAGGAAAACTAGAATAAAATATCCTTAAATAAGTATTCAAGAAATTATTAAATATTACATTTACATCATTATCACTAGTGGAATCAAAAACATTTTCCCAGTTTTCATAGCTTAAGTTCAATTAAAATTCATTTATAGTGAAGTCGTCATACTTCCTACAAGTTCTAGCCAATCCAAGTTAAAAGGTTTATGTGAGGGGGTATGGAGTGTTAGCAATTGAGCGTCATGATCAGATAAACCGTTATAGTATGGTTCAATAATAACGTTTTCATTCTAACTTCTATCCAGAAATATATTATCAATTGTTGATGCTGAATAAGTATTTGTTCGAGTAGGAAAATTAACTATGCAGTCTAAGTTATACATCGCTAAGAGGGAGATAATTTGGTATTTTTTGGTACTGTCTGTCATAAAATTTACATTAAAATCTCCACATATGACTAAATTAACTGGATTTAAAGATAATAGATTTAATATTTCTTCCAATTTTGTTATAAAAGTATCAAAATTTCCCGACGGGGATCTATATACTGATAAAACGCAAAGATGTAAGGGACCATGTACCAATCTTATTGCACATATTTCTATATCCTTTTCATTACAGTAACTATTTGAGTCCACATTTATAAATTGATACGATTTATGAAGAAATATACATACACCACCACATTTGGTGATATTCCTACAGTAATATGCACCCAAGTTATAATCATCAACAATTATATTCTGAATAACTTCCCTTGATAAATGATGCTCAGACAGACAGAGTACATGAGGAGCATCTTTTCCCCAACTAATAACTAATTCATCAATTTTATTGCCCAAGCCTCTAATATTTTGAGTAAATATTTTGAGGTTAGATTCATTGTCTATACTAACTGATCTTGGTGTTACCATAAAAAATCATCAGTTTTTGTAATTGGAGCTCTTCTTAGCCTCTTTGACTTAGTTGGGATTACAGCATTATGTCATTTGTGACTGTCCCATTATTCAGAGAATTAGCAGAATTGACACTGATCACTATCTCATTTTGATCTTTGACAACCTGCTTATCAACTTCAAGATTCAGTGCATCCATAGGATTATCAGTACCCACTGTCACTGTCTCATTATCTACAACCTTGCTTGACACCATTTGTTCATGTTCAACTTTCCACCCCAGGCTAATTGGAGCTGTTGCTTCAATTGTAGTTAATTTCCAAACTTCAGAGGCCAGTTGTTTAGAAACCAGACCTTTACCTCTTCTGTTAAGGTGCATACCATGTTTTGTGAAGTACTCCCTATTATAGTTACACTTCAGTAAAGTGACATAATTAAATGAGTTAGCTACTTTCTTTAGTTTACAATTGAATACCTGAATTGCTCTATTCACACATGAATGCTCAACCAAATCATATCTATGTGGGGCACAAAATATTATTATATTAGTATTACAGTTGTTCTGTATGAACTTTGTGATTTTCGATAATTCCACATTAGAATTATTCATATATACATCATTTGCACCTGCACTAAACACAATCACATCACGTTTGTTCAAATTCACCAAGTCCATTGTTGGATTATCCAATATTTCCTCAGCTAGTGCTCCTGGTTTAATCCACCCAATTGTTCTAAACTTATCACCAAGGTGATTATCTAACCTCTCAGTACATCCTTTTAAGTGGCTGTCGCCTAAAATTACTACCCTGGATCTATGTTTAGTTGATGATTGAATCTGAACGTTCACAGTTGATGGAAAGTTGTTCACAGAAACCTCAACAGCTTGATTAACGATCCTTTTGATTTCACAATTCCCTGATTTGTTAGCTACATCAGAGTAAATTCTACCATTAAGTATAGTAGGAACGTGATGAATACAGTTCATTTCCTTATTGATACCTTCTATTTGCCGATCTACTCTTTGTGAAACACGCAGTAATCCCTGCTCATTTGATACAGCAGTATTATTCACACTTTCTTCTGACTCTTGCAGGTTAATTAATTGAGCATATCGATTTGAGGTAGGAATAGGCTGATTAGCTATCAAAGTGTCAGGATTCTTAAAATTATTTGGTTTACTACGATGTTTAGAAGTTACTTCCATCCAGTTCTTTTGAATAGGTACTCCATGTTCATGTTTTTTATCTGTATTTTTGCACAAGGTAGACAGGGCAATGTCCGAACTTGCCGATGCACTTCAGTTCATTCAATAAAAACTTTATGATTAAGTTCAAAGAACTTATTTCATCAAGTGCACATTTAAGTTTGCTATTCAATTCTATACAACCTACACACTCATTTACACTGGAGATAAGCCCACTTTGATAAAACAAATTAGAGCGTAGATCACTGGTGACTTCAATATCCGCCATAATCAGTAAAGACATAAAACACGTGTTCCTAGAGACATACAAAATTTACACATGCAACACAAAATGGAAAATCGTAATATTTTAGAATCAGATATTTTTGCTTGAATCATGTTTTATGAAGTTCAGGCGATCAAATACAAATCCACAGTACGGACATCTTGCTTGGTGAAAAAGCAATGTGACTTCCAAAGAACTAGAAAGAGATTCCATGATTGTTTAATAAATTTATCATATACATCTTTATAAATAACTTCCCATTGTGATATACAAAGAGCAAAAATGAAGTGTGTGTATATATATATTTATTTATTTGCTTTTCTTCATGCATTTTTTAATTGCCTGATGATTGAGTTTCACAAAAGCCAGAACATGTAGCAAGCAATAAACTGATATAAAGGTAGCTGTAATTGATGGTCTGTACTTCCTTTTTGCTCATCATGTACAACCAAAAATGCTAAGTTGGTAGGGTGAGAGAAGCCTGTGCTTGCCTGACCAATCACATATCAAGATTAGTCTTATTTATGTTTCTGAAAACCCTTCTCACATTACATTCTGCTTTGCGAGATTAGAGTTTCTCACAGCAAAGCCGATTAAGTTTCCAGTCTTCTGGGACATGATGTTGTGTAGGTTGGTTTATAGGTGCCAGTGTTTTGGAAGGGCTTGCTGCCTCCTTCTTCTGAGTAGTCCCAAGTACAGTAATGTTTCAGGTATTTTTTATTTCATGGAATATTTTTCTGTTTCAAATTTTAATAATCTGTGTGCAGCGAAGTTCTTATGGAACTAACGAGATCATTTTAGAGTTCAAAGTGCATTGCAGTGCATTTAAAACAAAAGGTGACTCAATTATAAGGGTTGTGAACTACAAGTGGAGTGAAATATCAAGATGCTCATGAAATGAAGGCAAGGAAGTGTGTTGAGATTAAATCAGAAAATGGTGGAAATCAATGCGTATGATGAGTTCTTGGAGATTAATTTATTCATGTTTTCAAATATTGATCCAAGTTTAGAGGGAAAATTATTTTATTCTGAGTATGAAATATGTTGAGCGTTATAGATGTGTAGACTGCAGTTTCAGTGCAGAGAGGGCAGTGAAAGCAGGAAGCGCAGTGAAGTGTAGTTCATAGATCTTTTGATATTGAAATATTCCTACTCGTGGACTTCACCAGAACTGCAAGCTTCAGCGTCAGCATCACTAACTGCAACACAGCTGTCATCCTGTCGACAGCAGCCGCAAGGAGTCAGCTACAAAGTAGGTGGCTATTTTTTCTCCCCGCTGCTTTTTGGTCACTAACGGTCGCTGGCTGAATCATTTACAACTACATAAACCACACTGTATCAGATGGTGTTTGAAGTGTTGTAGATTCATAGGGTTTTATAACATGTAAGCATCAAGTTCGCAGCTTGTATTGCTGAGGAGTCACTACATATTTAAGGGAGTGTTATACAATTTTCATGTGTTGCTGTATACAAAGGCCCCCGCCCCTTCCCCTCCCCATCGGTATTAGGTCACAGTGCTAGGTTTTGTGAGGTTAATCAGACAATTGTTTTGGATATAGTGCAGTGCCAGTGTGCAGGGTTGCATTGGTAACGTAGTGCTCTGGCAGGCTGCAGGAAACTTGACACCCCTGTGGTTCAGCCAGTGACAGACAGAAGCAGCACTTGAAGAGGTCACAAAGAGACACATGAAATTTATTGTTTAACGAAGTAAAGTAAAACATAGAAAAACTGCTCTTCTGCAGGCAGTTTTCTTAACAGTTGGGTGCAATTTGAATATATTTATAAGTTCATTAGAGATTACAAAAATTCTGCAAAATGTGTCTTCTCTATAAATGTGTTTCACATTACATGTAAAAATAAATTTCATGGAAGTTCATTATTGAAGACTGCTAACAACATATGTTTCACTTTATCACATTTTATTATTAAAAGCCTAAACAATTTCAAGGGTAGACATATTTGTAGATAGTGGCCTCTTCCTCACAGAATTGATTTGCATACACCAAGGCTTGGAGTTCACACATTGAAATTTGTCACTTGCACTTGAAGTGATGAAGTAACGTGACATTCTGAACCTATCTACTTCCCCTTAGAGTGAGGTAGATGCCTTCCTAACACAAAATTCGGTAAAGTCAACTGACCAGATTCCTTTATTATGTGATGTATTTTTAATTTATAAATTTATCATTATATTCAAATGATCTTATATCCAATGAAACTGTTTGTACACCAAATGGAGGTGCATCTACAACCATAAATGGTGTGTGTACTCGATTTGTCGCTGAGCCCCTAGAGTGAAGTAGCCTGTTTTCCATACTCACACATGAAGTACGTCATAGAGAGAAGAAAGCATCTAGTCAAGTTACCATACAGACACCAAGACACTGACCACACTGGGCTGTGGAACTTGCCTGGTTTCTGTTGGTAGCCAGAGGTGGTGAGCAGAGTGCACTGAACATCTTGGAGTTGTATCTGTTCTCATTCGTGTTAGGTTTACATGTGGGGCAGGGGAGTGGGGAACAGTGGGCTGTCTAAATGTGATCAGAAACTGCTGCAAATGGTACAGGGCACTATGTGAGCCAACAAGGCCAATATGCTTTGGTTTCTTATATAGCCATGTACCTGAAATCAAAAACAAAATCGGCTATGAATGAAAGAAATATATATTTATCTCTTGGAATGAAACAATATGGAAAATCTTCATGAAAATGTTATTTGGTGATATGTTCATTTAGAACATTCTTTTGGATAACAGGCGGCAATTTTTCAGTTACATTTGCAGCTTATTTCATGCTCTGTTTTGAATTACTTTTTTGAGGAATATTTGAAAATTATGTCATACATTAGGATGTTTTGAGCAGCTGCAGCCTGAACTGGGGCATGAGGACTTACAGAATAATCTGAAAGAGTAATTTTCTACAGTCCCTGAGTTTTATTGAGTACGTTTTTTCTCTTCTGTGTATTCTAATAGGTTGTACATTTTGTACACATGTGTTCATAGAAACTAAAAATAACAAAGATGGAATAGGTGCAAATTTCACATCCACGCGCTACTCTTTTATTAATGCTGAATATCTATTGACATTTGTTTGCCTGTCATGAAGTATTCCTGTTTCTGTCAACCCTGAAATATGAAATTGCCCCCTTTTTTAATTTGTGGGACTGTGCTCCCATTTGAGTGTATTTAATTTTTCTGCAGTTCGGTTACTGGCCCATCATGCAAATCCTATCCTGGAGGTTGTTCATTTCTTTCAGATTATATATTTCTTTAGACAGACAATCTTACTCTGATTAAAGTGTCCAGTCAACCCCATCTGTAAGTGTTGGTGTGGGAGCTGTGTATAGGTACTGTATATTGTGCCAGGTTATGAACATAGCTAAAAATAATTTGAAGATATGGTAGAGTTCAAATAAATGAGACTGACAGTAGCAAATAAAAACATTCATTCACTACAGGTAGGATGAAATGTGCAAAGGCATGTGTTTCTGTAAACCTGCAGAGACTGTTATGAAATGCACACTAACTTCATATAAAATAAGCATAGATTATCTACTAATCTTTTATAGTTCTGTGGTACTGCACGTGGGTTTTTAAACTATTGCTAAGAACTTATGCATATGTTTCGAAATTGGGGTCATATTCTGCAAATCCTGACAGTTTCTTTGACTACTTTTTGGTTCTGTTTGCAGAATAGTTGAAGTCAAGATGTATGCACAGTGCAACTGTGGCATACTAGTAGTATGCAGACGAGACAATAATCCTTGTTTGGAGATCATTACAAAGAATATATTAGACTTTCAGCAGGTTACACTTGAATGGCAACATATATCTTGAGCCAACATTTCTGGCATCCCTCACATCACTGGGTTACATGTCAGAACACATCATGCGAACATGGAACTGTTCTAATAAACTGAGTATGAGTGATCTGTACAGCATGAGCTGTTATGCTAATGTATGACCAACATTATATCACAGAATGATTCTTAGGTGTAAAAGTATCACTCATTTAAAGTCAAGCCCCCCCCCAAAAAGCCAACTCATTAAGTGGTAATATGTGAAGTAGGACTTTGTACGGTAGCCCCTTCCAAACATTTCATATAGGTTATACTGTTGATATTCAGTCCTGAGATTACTTGGTATTTGGATTTCTTCAACTGCGTAGTGTTCCAAAGAGAGCACAGTGAGAAGCTGTGTATATGTCTGTCCTCAGAAGAAAGCGTCGGGAAGTGCCTGCTCACGTGGGTGAGTTGAGTACATGACTCCCCACTTTTTCATCTGATGATGGAAACATATATTTTCTGAAACACTGCGTTCTGTTTGCAACACTAGATGTTGGGCAAAGCCTCAAAACCAAATAATCCTGCAGTGTCATCAGAACCCTCTAAAACTGACTTCATATGTGTTACCTACTATCTAGCTGTCTTAGTTGTTTTCGGTAGTATTTTAGAATATGACATATGTTTGTTCTTGCACTGTTATCACTTGCATACTCACCAAACAGCAACTTTTGATCGAGATTATGCCACGAAGTCTGAATAAATAGTTTGGTTTATAGTATCGAGAAGTGTATTGGATGGTCATACTTGCAGTAATGTGTTGCGTACAATTTAATGCATAAACATTGGCAACTTGTATAACAGCTCTATGAATTTTCTCAGTTTACAAATCAACATTTGCATCTTTAACTGTCAAAGCATATATAACATAAGGGATATTTAAATATGGTTCAGTAAAGGTTAATATAAACATTTTACCAGTTATGTCAATGTTTGGTGTTGTAACCGTGTATTTAGCACATATATGTTTTTAAAATACATATTATAACTTTTTCCACTTTAGAGCTGAGGCCATTTGACATTGTGGGTCCTTCAGCCACAGAAGTTGGTTATGCCTAACTTAGAAAACATAATTTTGTTTTATGTGTGTAGGTGTTTATGGAAGGGTGAAATACCAAGAAAAATTGTTTTAGTCCTTATTTCTAAACACAGAATAAATTAAACATTTTAGATATAATCTGGCTGTGCCATTCTCTCTTTTAGGAAAGTTTTTAACACTTGATTTGTTTTAATTAAAACATCCTCAGGGTATAATGGTCACTTCATTAAAAAGGACAAAAGGAAGATTGTTTTAGACACGTCAGCTTTATTGCTATAAAAATAATAAGTCTGCCAGACCTCAGTCTTGTTACATGCACACTCATGGAACAGAAACTTCAAAGGTAGTAACTTGAAACTGATTTCTTGTGCTTTTATATAAATTAATATAATCTGGCTAAAGGTAAAGGCACTCAAATAGGATGACTGGAGATTTCTGAAATTGTCAGCATTATTTAAACCTTAATATTAAAACATCTTAAATGACTTCACAAGCAGTTCAGTCTACATGAGACTTATGCTGCTGGCACATGATGAAAGATTCCTAGAGATGCAGAACGAATCTATTTCAGCTGAGAAGGTGTAACTTATCTTTTACATACGTACATATAATTTATAAGAAGGATAACTGCTTTTCTAATAACTACTGCATCAAACTGCGGTGACATATCAGCATGCTTATGCACAATGGAACACCATACTTCTCAACTTAAGATATCTCCCCGCATTTAGTGTTCAGTTTCAGTTATCCCAAGTCAATAATTTTTGTCTAAAATTTCCTCACTTTAAAATTACATTCAGTTCAGTGTTGAAACCAGCTGCTCCAAAATGACACTGTGAATGAAGGTTCACTGAGTATGACACATAAGCATTATTTGTCACGTGACTCTCTTTGAAAACAAAAGATGTGTATTTGGAAACAATCGCAAATGTCTCACTTGTATTGATATGGACAGACAACTGCTCCACCTTGGTTTGGACGCTTGAATTTATTGAAATTTAACTGCAGCTGTCTTATTAGTCTAAAGGTCATGTATTCACACACTAAAGGTTGACACTGCAAAGTTATATGTTGCAATTATCCCTTCACTATTTTTCCACTGTTCCGAGATTCCATTACACGAGCCCACCAATATTTGAGAGATAAACATTAGGTATGAATTTTTATTTATACCAGAATTTCAAGTCACCTTTCAGTAATTGATTCTATATTCCTCTTCTAAAGCACCAAAGAAAATGCGCCTTAAGGCATGCAGCAAATCTTTGGTATTTTGTTCCATATTATGAAATATCCTATGAATATTTAAGAGTTTAAGATTTCGTGGTGACTGAAACTAATAAAATCCTCTTGGGTGACAAATCACTTCAACTTCCAATAGGAGTCCAATGTTGCAGAGAACCTGTCGTTCTGTGTCATCAGTGAATGACTGGAGCATCATCACTGGTGTGGCCTTCATCCATAGTTAGGTTATATAACCAATTTGTAAACCCATCCAGCCTGCTCACATCCAAATGATGCTATTCTGAAAGTTGTGTTTTAGCCTTCCAAAAGAATTTGGTCAGACAGTGCCAAGTCAAACTTGGTAAGAAACCATCATCTGTGTTGAAAATTACTGAGGTGCAACTGGGCCCCAGTAGCTCCCTTCTCCAGGTGGTTCATATGTTGTGAGGTCCTGGCTAGTGCAGCTGTGTCATCAACATGTACGTTATGGTCAGTTTCTAAACTGTGTTCTTCCACCATGGATTTATCTGATTGCCAGACCTGTATGTGGCTTTCATGCTGTTTGCATGTAGCCTTTATGGTGCATCTCACCTGCCCTATATAGCCCTTAACACATTTGTGATGGAAAGCTAATGCAAGGCATTCCGAGCACATTGTATTACAAATCATCTTTTACGCTGACATCACCCAATTAATGTTCTCCCTGGTTGGTTGTTATGTGGTCATAAAAATCCTTTGCCAACCATCCACTGATTTGCCTAGATGAGCAATGTCTGTATGGCATTATGGCCACTCTATTTACTTTGTTTTTTGTTCCATCTTAGTTCCTTGTTTCTGACATAGGACAGTTGGGTCTCCTCAGCCTCTTATTGGCTAGTGATGGTATTAAATGTACTTCAGACTTGTACACAACGGCCAATGGTAGTTGGTCATCATCTCATCACACAGTTATCTAATGATGAAGAGTGACAGGCTGTGTGAAACACTGGACTTCTGCTCCAGGTTGACACAGTTGGGCACCAAGGAGGATTTGATTAATATGTCACAGATTGTTGCTGTTGAACTGAAACAGTGCCAAATATACTTTAACCATAAGCATACTCATAGTATCCTTAACAAGTGAATAAAATAATGAGAATACAGCTGAAGCAGACCACAATTACAAAATATGAGTTTCACTTAGGCAATTCTGAATGTCACAATTGCACATTCAGTGAGTAATCACATTCAAAATCACAGAATAGTTTGAAATGCCCACTCTGGCACAGTGGAAGCAGGAATTTCAGTTTCTTCTTTTCATAACATATGGTATATTGTTGACCAAAATTTTCTCCCATATTATCCACATATAAACATTTTCTGATATATCATCTTCTACTCTCAACTGAGGATTTACTGACACCATAATGTAATGACAAGGAATAGGTCTTTTGCTGCATATGCAAATAACGTTTTAGTTCTCATAATCACTATGAAGAGTCCAACTGTTGCAAACACAAATTAAATTCTACACAACAGTGTGTACTAATTCTAATATGCTGAATTGCTGAATGTCCTTTTGTTTCAAAATTTGTGGTATTAACTGGGTTTTTTATGTCTAAGTTAAAGAAGATACATCTTTTAGCAGTAACACTCATTATTATGTATAATACCTCACAGCTCTTCAATATGTCACTTCATAATCCTTCACACATCATCACAGACTTTTATATTTATGTACGCATTAAAACCTTGACCTTCAGGTGTACCTGAAGCACCTAATGATAAGTGTCTAGCAATTGTTGCTATGCAAGTAATGCTTTCTCAAGATTAGTGGATGGGGATCTTTCTGGGAAAAGTGAATAACAAATTAGAATAATCTCATATGGCATGCCTGTAGATAAAGCTGACCTCTCAGTGGTATTTAAATTCTGATACACCATAAATGAAGAGAGCATATGGGACACAAGTTGACTGTTGTGTGAAGCAGATAAAACCACTGTGATACTGTTGTGCTGTGGACTGGCTCGAAGTCTTTTGTCGGGAAAGATACATTTTTGTTGACACTAACCACAGTAGTGTGCTGCAGAATAACAGCAGATGATATGTCCATCAGTGTATGACTAACCATTTTATCTCAGTGAGTACTGTAATACTCCTGCTGGTTTGTGTTATGTGGGTAGGTAATCATCTTTCAACACACCGCATATATTAGCAAGTCTGATTTGCAACAATTAGACAAAAATGAACTCTGCATGTTGGTGATGCCAATGAATAAAATGTATGTGCAAACTGACCTACAGACAGCATCAAATTTTCATAGCCATGAGTATGATGTAGATGGAACTTCACCCTGGAGTCAGTGCCCCATCATAAGAGACCACCACACGTGTTGCTGTCTTGACTGTCACATGGGCTTCATTCAGAAGAAGTTACATGAACTATTTATATGTTGAACCACGGCTAATTAGCATAAATGCCCCATGAGTTTAATTCACCAGAAAATATGAATAATGCTGAGATCTTCATTTCATATCATTTTGGCAACAAATGCCTTGTAAAATGCGCTATGAACATTCAGTGAAATACAGAAGGCAGGATAACGTCCCGTGACAAAGGCGATCTCTTATTCTGGTAGCGCCCATCCTTGTGAACAGTCTACAAACGTGTACTTAGTTGTGGACTGATCTTGGGACTTTGCTCCAGTGAGTCATCTGATGCTGCGAAGTGGAAAAAGCTGGCAGGAGCCGAATATGAACTGCTTGCTGCGTCACTAAGCTGCTGTTCAGCTGTACAGAAAATAAAATATTGAGGTGATAAGTACAGAAGAAAAATCTTGTATTAAAACTTTAATTAGAAGAGGTTTTATGTCAATGAAAGCAACAAATACAATATTGAAGAATCATACATGCAGAATGAAACTAGATCCTTCTAAAAAACCTGTTAAAGTTTCAAACTTGAAGGAAGGCTTAGGCCACTACTAAGATGAAGATAGCTTTAACATTTTATTAGGATTCAAAAGTTTGTGCCATGTTGTTGTGAGAATTTTAGTATTAACATAACTAGCATTTATAGGTTTGTGATTTCTCTGCTTGGCTTGAATTTTAAGGCATGTGGCAAATATCACGTCTATAATTAAAATAATTTTATTACAAAAAGGCTAACATAATAATTTCAACAACGGAAGAAAGAACAGTGCCCTGAGATGTACAAACTATATATCATCATATCCTGTCCCTTACCAATAGTCCTGTTGCTAAAGCTGTAACAGAACCAATATCAACCTCACAACCAGCTAGCTGACCAGAAGTGTTTGATGAAAGTGGAGCTACGACCACCAAGTGTACAAGACATCTCATATAGAGGCAATGGTCCTTTCAGTCTAGTTTTGTTTTATGTTTTAAAGCAGTGTTTCTTGAATGTGCACTAATTCCATGAAGTATTAGAAGAAATATAAAGTCATTTTTGTTGCATCTTAACATTTAAATATATTTTAAATCGGAATTTTTGTTATTTAAAACTGTTTTCTTTTAACATATATTGTGTTTGAGAGACAGTCAAATTAAATCCATCAATAAGCAGGCCTACTGGATACTGATCATTAGCAATTTTTAAATGTACATACTTCTCCACCTTATGATACGTGCAAAAACTGTCTCAGAGGATCTGTGAATTAAAATTTCATGCTATCTCTTAACATACGAACATATGTATCTACATACATTCTTGAATCTGTATGTTAGTCAGAATTACTACACAATGTAGAACAATTGAACGGTTAGAGCAAAACTATGTACTACTTTTACACAATAGGAAGTATGCATTACCATGGACGAACACTGTGTAAGGTTATTGTAATGTCACATATTCCACAAATTTGTAAACTCCCTGAAGATGGTATCTTAAGAACCAAATTATGTTACAGTATGTATGATATAGACAAATAAGTATATTTTGCCTGATGTATTTTGTTTGTTAGTTATAAACATGAGAGTATCCTTTCATCAATATCAGCATGACAAGGTTAATGTGCAAAAGAAAACACAATTAAAAAAATATGGTGTACAACAGTGTGGGGCAAGACACTCATACATTACTTACACTGGACAAGGTTGGACTGACATCTACATGGACATGAGATTGGGACTGACTGAAGTAACCATGTTGTTCATGGTATTTGGCTCACTGGTGACTCGGCGTAAGCCCATCCCATGCTCACCATCTGATGACTCTGTTACAGCACATAACACAACACATTCACATCGAAACAGCACACACCAAACACGGGGCAAACACAGGGTCGGATTTGCTAGGACTTTGTACAACTTCGTAATGGCCAATTTGAGTGTATCACCGCACAAGACGAAATTACCTAATATGAGAAGTCAGGAAAAATATAACACATAATGGCATATGACCCACAAATATGGGCATTAAAAATAAATTCCTTTCCATGCTGAAGAATTAGAAAAGTAAACTGATAAACTGGTAAAACTGTTCTATTTTTCTTCTGATGAATGTGAATGTTCCAAAGATATTTGGCTACTGGCATCTTCCCTTACTATCTCATTATGGCATGAATGAACCATCCACCACCTTACAATGTGAATCATTACACAAAATCCTAACACAAAATATAGTACATTAATAGTTACAAACAGTTATGACCTTTATGTACATTTTACATTGAAATGAGTAGGAAAGTAACTATCAAAATTCATATTCGAGTGAAAGTGTTAGATAAAAGCCAAGGGATATTTTGTGGGGAGGGAAAAAACTAGTATGTGTGTGTGTGTGTGTGTGTGTGTGTGTGTGTGTGTGTGTGTGTGTGTGTAAAACTTCACAAATAATTGAATCCATATATGTTTGATCCTGTGGATATATGGTCCAGCAGATATGTCAGTAGTTCTGTAATGGAATTAAGTGTTTTGTTTGAACAGTCACATCTCTGTCAAAAACATAAGAAATGAAATGAAAATTGACAGTTGTGTTCTACATCAAGTATTGTTAGTGTGATAAATTCAAGGAGGATAGACAGATGTGACATAAAGCATGTGTAGCAAATATAAAAACTGTGTACAGAATTTGTCAGATGAGCAGATGGGATGAGACCATTTAGGCTATATAGATATAGATGGAATGTGAGAACGTGATCTACCTTTATCATGCCAAGGACAGACAGCAGTAAGCTGGCTCTTTTGAATATTTTAATGAACTTTAAGGTACCATGACAGGCAGGGAATTGTGTAGTAAGATAGGTGACCACTAAATTGAGATTCAGTTCATCTGGGATGTGACGCTGTGTCTCCGGGACATGCAGTGTTACATCCCAAAGAACTCAATCTTCAGCAACAACACTGTGAGAGCTTCAGATTTTATGACTATTAGTAACTAAAAAGGACTGTGCTCCATTTGTGTTTGGTGACTACTTTGTCATAATTATGAGGGAACCGTAGGAAGGTATCAATACTTAAATGGCTGGGAACACATTCGTTCCCATTCAAACATGAATAATATGATTGTTGAGTTTAGATGGCTGTCTTGAAGCTGCTGTAGGTGAGTAAGACCCACCAGTATGTCAATTGCAAAAGACGAGCACAAACTTACTGCATAGAAAGTACAAATAAATTTAATTTGATGTACGGACAGATTATTTCAATTACTTGGGTAGCATGAAAACAAATGATGCAAGATGTACACGTGAAATAAAGTCCAGCATTGCCATGGCAAAAGCAACATTAAACAAGGAAGAAGAATCTTTTTAGCAGCAAATTGGACTTAAATTTAAGGAAGAAACTAGTAATGTGCTACATTTGGAGCATAGCTTTTTATGGTGCTGAAACATAGACACTTTGGAAAGTCAATCAAAAATACCTGGAAGTTTTGAAGTGTAGTGCTGGAGAAGATCAGTTGGACCGATTGTGTGAGAAATGAAAAAGTATTATGTGGAGTCAAGGAGGAGAGGACTATTCTACAAACAATAAAAAGAAGGAAGGCTAACTGGATTGGTCACATCTTGCATAGGAACTGCCTTATAAAACATGTGATTGAAGGAAAGTTAGAGGGATGGATAGAAATGACTCGAAGATGGGGAAGAAGGTGCAAGCAGCTACTGGATGACCTTAGACAAAAGAGAAGATACTGGAAATTGGAAGAGGAAGCACTAATCGCACCCTGTGGAGAACTCACTTAGGAAGAGGCTGCAGACAGACAACAGAATGAATGAATGAATGAGTGAATGTGTGGACAGTTATAACACACAAGTAGCTGTATCAAAATGGTCTGCAAGAAAAGTTCTCTTTGATTAAACAAACTGCAAGAACCATATCAGAAATTGTTTGCACACATGGAACGGTGGTAGTTACCTGGATCAGGTGGAACTGACTGTCCCAGTTCCTGCTGCAATTGGTAAAAGTGTTCCAGTTGCCTTGCGCTGCACAGTGGCGTATCCACAAGGTCTGTGTTGTTGAAACGACTGTAATCAACCTCATATCCTTGTCGTTCTTTATTGTACACAACCATAGGTTGAAATCGATGACCCCAGAGCACTTCACTTGGCAAATATGATGATCTTGCTTGTGTGGTTTGACCAGTTGACTCTATAGTTCCTGTATAATACAAAACAGTGTGTTAAAATATTACTGCCAACAGCAGCATCTTTTTTGGATTTTATTTAAATTTTTATGTGTGGTTCATATAAACAGAAAGGAAGGCATTCTTTTATTTTGGTGTGTGGGCCATCCGTACAAGTTACTATACCAATATTTGTTTTTGGAAAGTCCAAATAAAACAAAGAAAATCCTCTAGTAATTTAGCTAAACCTAGGAATTAATCAATGAACTTCTGTTAAGTTTGGGCCCCTCAAATACCATTAAAAAACAGCTACATTATGTATCTAGACGACAGAATAAATCTGTTTTATTTTCTTAAAATGTAATTTTATGTATGTGAATTATTGTGCAGCTGTCGTGCTTTATCCTGTAATGCAAGTATAAAATCATCGTTAGTAATAATATTCATCCTGTGATTGGGCAATGGTTGGATGACAGGAATTGTGGCTCCGATTCCCTGAAGGTACAGGGAACTTTTCTTCAAAACATCCAGATTGGCTCTGGGGCCTACACAGCCTTTTATTCAATGTGTACCAGGCGCTCTTTCCCCTGGAGTGAAGCGACCGTAGTGTGAAACTAACCATTCACCTTCGTCTCCTGACAAGGTTGGGAATGAATAGAGACAGACATCCACTTCCCACATCCCTTCTTAGTGTGAAAAGGGACAAGTTACCATTACTTTTATTTGTCCTACTATGCCTTAAGATGTGGGTCACCATAATGCTCTTACCTTCCAGAATAACAATGATTTCAAAACGAGATTCACGGTCAATTATGTCACTAGCTGAGATGTTATAGAGTGGACTTTCACTGTTGATTCTGTGAACGACAGTCATTGGCCAGATGAAGAAGAGATTGTTGTCACCACCATCAGTACCTATCTGCAGTTCTGCTTGATGCTGATGCAGAACCTCTCCCTCCTTTGTTGTACGGGTGCGGATCAGCTGCGCCCTCACTGTTGCACCAATGATGTGAGACTTGCGCATGTCACCTACCCGAAACATGAGACAGAGCTCTCCGTCACGTAGACACACAACAGCATTACGGCTGAACAGAAGCGTTTGAGCACGCTGTTTTGGACGTGCCAATTTAGCAAACACGATGCCCACCATGAAGGCCTGAACCATCACACCTGTAACACTTTGTATACACATGACGAAGATGGCTTCAGGGCATTCCTCGGTGGTTGAACGTGAACCATACCTGTGGAAATTAAAGGTCTATATATCTTCATGAGTTATGGACAAAAGCAACATACACAGACTTTATTTTTACTGCCATTATGAGAACACATAGTTTAGGGTTACTGGTTATTAAATATATTGCTCAGATCAAAAGTCAGTTGTATTTAGGATTTTTACATTCCTTCAATATAATCTAAATGGCACGTTGCTACTTAAGTTGAAATCTGACTGATCATTTCTCCCCTTACCTAATAAATCACCTCTCTTGTTATCACATATGTCCTTTTGTTATAGTCAAATTGACTGTTTTAAAACTTAATGAAATTTTATAAAGTTCTAATAATGCAGAAACTCACAGGTAACAGCACATTTCCAGTTCCAATTCATATCTGTGTACAAGTCAGTCATTCCTGAATTTTATGAATTCCTTCAGGAGAGTGATAATGGAGCACAAACAAACACGCAGGTCTGTTCACCTTGGATCATTTTTTTATCTGAATTCACAAAGATTCTTACTTAAACTGACTGGGAATCGGGCTTTATAATTTGTGGTTGATATTCAGTATGTAAGACAGTAAGGCTATATATAATTTCACTGATCTGGCTATTCAACTGCATCCTCTAAGTGGAATTTATTCACTAAGGTGCTGTGGAGACTCATAGAACCAGATAATGGCAAGCAAGACTTCCGAGGAACAAGATGAGAACTATTGCAGACTTTGTGTAAAATTTACTTAAAATTGTATTCTGTAAACAGATTTTACAGCAGCGGTAATGAAACCTATTTTTAAAGTAACAAGAATAGAAGATATTTATATATGAAGTGGCCATTTTGAAACTTCGTCTTAGGCACTAGAACTGTGCCCAATCCGACGATGATAACCACTTTCTTATCACTCTTTTTTTAAGTCTGAGACTGATGATTTATTTAATCAAATATTCCATTCCTTTATTGCATAATAGAAGAGATAAATGATGCTATTTGTGTAAAGAATTTAAAGTAATGTTTGAAAGCTTGCTTCCAGGGTATGAAACAAATGGGAAAAATTCTAGCAAATGTAACGACATTAAAAGATCAGCACATTTATTATCTGTGAATGAAAGAAAGATGTGCCACATATGTGAGTGTCATTTGGTTGCAATCAGTTGGATTTTGCTGTCGAGTTCAGTCACGGAGGTTATCAGAACTTCTATGATACATACCCAATGGTGTGCTGAGTCTCAATGCTGAAGAGAAAACAAGATGCGAAACTATAGATTTGATTGATGCATGGTTTCCATCCGGACTCCTCCTGTTTATCTGGTAGATGTTCTGGCTCAAAATCCCCATGTGTGAAAGTAATCAGCCACCAGAGGATTGCAAATCCAAGCCAGCTAAGGATGAAGCTAAGGGCGAAGACAAGAAGGGTCCATCGCCATTTGACATCCACTAGCGTTGTAAAAATGTCTTGTAGGTAACGGAGTCTGCGCTGTGCCACTCGACTCTGCTGCACGTTACATTCACCCGACTTGAGCACCACACGACGTCGCAACTTGGTCCTTCCCGCACCACCATTTCGGTACCTGCTCCTGCAGCACAGATTGACATCATGCTGAAAACCATTTAATGTGTTTTATGTATGAAAGCGAATACAAGATAATTATACTTGGTGCTTCGGAAGAATATTAACACTTACATGGGATTATTTAAATTACATTCATTTATAGTAAAAAATACAAGGTGGATGTACAAGGCACCTCAAGAATTGCAAGTTGGATGCTTCAGAAAGTTTCAGCTTGTGTTCCGCCAGTGTCCATACACGTCTAGAACTGTTGCCAAGGTCGCTCTAGAGCCCTGAGGCACAGTCGTACTTGTGCTGAAGTGACAGTATTTTCAAAATTTATTCGCAAATTTCCATTTCAATGTTAGCATTCTTGACGCACCCTGTATGTTAACATATGGCTGTTATTGGTGTTCATAATTGAGTGTTCTCTGTCAGGTGCGAGCTGGGACTGAAGCAACAATTGAGCATCGCAGATAGAGCACGATCGGTTGTAGACGTCGATATATCCACAGTCCACATTAGGTATCGATATAAATTTCCCCGCTTACGATATTTCGACGATAGATTGTAAATCTAGGACTAACATACGGAAAATATGATACAGTATATGTTTAAATACTCTGTGTTTTCATGGAAAGTATTCACATCTAGGAACAATAACAGAGCGAAGGAGCCAGAAGTGGTGTGCTATGCGGACAATCCCTAAATGTTCTTTCTACTGTTGAAGAGTACGTAGCTACGTATGCAAATTGTAACTGGTTTTGAGTCTGAAGTTCTGCAGCAAAGACTGCGAAATATGATGCGAATCATTGTGCATATATAGCCTGAATTTAGAGATTTCAATGCCATGTCGTCCGAACTGCGACTAAAGCACTGAGAAGTAAACAAGCAGACTGGCGTGAGACACGAACAGCATATGTAACCAGTCTTCGTAATAAAGCGCTAATAGAACGACGTCTATGCCCATGTACTGCGCAGTCACTCACAGAACCTCGCCTTCTGTCATTCAATAAATGTCATGAGCGCTTATCTGTAGCTACCGTTTCGCCTACTACCCGAGTAAAGAATTCGCAACATCCGAAAAAAAAACTGAAATTTTTCTTAAGTGTCAGATGTATAGATACGTTATAGAACACATACAACGTCTCCGCCTGCAGTAAAACGAATTTTCGTCACGAGTACACCACATGTTTCGGCAATATTTTGGAAATTTCCCCACCGGAATTTATGCGTGGAATAACTAAAATGCAAGCAATGCATCGTAAATGTCAACTATCCGATTTCGATGTGAGAATATGATAACTGTTAATTGGTCATTTTATGTTTTCTTTTTATAGTTATTGTTGTGCGGATTATGTTATAGATTGGTTAATTTATTCCCTGTCTCAAACGATTCCGTCAGTAACTCATTGCAGAATTATAGAGTGGAAATAGTGTGGAAGGAAGTGGTCGTAGCCTGACATGAGGTGCTGTACTGGAATTTGCTTGGAAAGACGCAAGAAACCACAAACAACTTTAGTCAGCAGCATGGTATGTTTCCCAATCGAGATTGAAACCCGGGTCCTCTCCAAGAGAGCTAACCACCCGTCCGCGACGGTCACTGGTGCTGACATTGTGGACTCAGCTGGCTGCCATCAGTTTGTTTGATTGACCAGGGCTGTGGAGTCGGAGTCGGAGTCGTGGAGTCGGAATCGAAAGGAATTTTTGGTGGAGTCGGAGTCGGTACATTTTTACCGACTCCGACTCCAACCTCGACATAAAATCTTAAATAGATACTAGCTACACTAACCGTTCCACTTGTACTTAAATATAGGTTATAAGTCTAAAAAGTAGCCTGATGATTCCCGTGGTGTTGATGATTCCCGTGGTGTTGATGATTCCCATGGTGTTGATGATTCCCATGGTGTTGATGATTCCCATGGTGTTGATGAAATGTCTTATGATATCTTTTTCTTTTCTCACTTTAGTAGGTTTACCATTATCATATACAATGAAACCCTGTTAAGGAAATTTTGAAAATTCCAAGAAAATCCTACTTCTTAAGCAGGCAATTTCCTAAAAGGGTAATTTTAATGAAATGAGAGAATTTTGGTGCGTTTTTATCCTGAATTCTTAGGCGGGAAATTTTCTTTACCGGGTTTTTCTTAAGCGAGTCGGATTCGAAGGTTTTATGCACCGACTCCACAGCCCTGCTACAGACTGCACTGATTACTTCAGAACTCATAATCTTAGCACGTTTCTTGCTGACAGCCGTGTTTCTCACGGGAAGAGCGTAGTGTAAAAACATTAGTGTAACTATTTGGTGAATTATTATCGGGCCTATATGCAAGGGTGCATGTCATTCTTCTATTGTTCGCATTAGTTACAGACCGGACATGGATTGTGACGTAGTATCGCAATCACGGCTCGATCCAGTTGTTCTTGCGTGTGGGAACGTTACATAACAGCATTCAACTCTGTCCAAGCGTGGCGACCACAAGGGAATTAAACGAGTTCTGACCGGGTGATTCAATTCAGTTCACTATTCGTGGCATCCTGCTTATATGCCTGCTGTAAGACCCAACTGATAAGTATGCCTAAATTTCACCAAAATCTGGGGTCACTAATTCCGTTTCCGCTCTGTGTGTGGGTCTCTGCACACTTTTTTTTTTCCAATTGCGTTCACAACCCTGCGGAGTGTCTATTAGAATTGTTCCGTCTGTAAGGAAGTGTTAAATTGTTCGAGAACATTTAAACGAATTTTCATGAAATGCGATAATTGGGGAATTTTACTGACTTTTGTGGAGCTTTCTTAATATTCATTCCTCTCGGTCAATTGTAGTGTTCAATTCACGTGAAATCGTAAAGGGGTTTCTGCGCGCATCTTGAGCGAATCTCTTGCGATCTCTCTCTCTGTCATATACACACTCAGACACACACACACCTATATATCGGAGCGAAAAGTGGTTCGAAAGGCAGTTGTAGACGGGGATGAAAAGGCCACTTTATGTGGCCCACAAAAAAGTCTTACTCCTAACGTTTTATGGATAATTTAAGAGACGGAACCTTGTCTGTACAATTCCGAACTTGTAAATTCGGCGTCAACCATGGTGTTTCTAACACACGCGCAGATTCATGAAGTATTTTACTGTTAATTATAATGAAACCTTGTTACAACCGTTATTCTATTAAAATTTAAATTTTGTTTCTTTCGAGACAGTTGAACACGAGCAAAAGCTCCAAAAATTTCACGAAATGCGTAGGCTTATATTATTGCCATCTAATTGCGTGTTGCAGTGCGCTGACCGACACGAAGAGTTACGCAGTATGTCCAAATCTTCCTGTGTTTAATTATTTATTTATTTATTTATTTATTCTAAAACGGAATTTTTCAACAACTTAATCCATGAGCGAAGAATGAGAAAGAGGAGGATGGGGAGAAGAAGTAGAAGAAAAAGAAAAGGTAAAGGTGAAGAAAGCAATGAAGAAAAAGCAGCACTAAATGAAAAGTCGAAGAAAAATTATCATTTTCCCTTTTCTCACTCTCAGAGCACAGAGGACGTTACCTATTTCCGGAAGGAAATAAGGACATTAGCGAGACCAGGATGCCAGTTTGAACTGAGGGGGAAATTAACTAAAAATAAATTGAAGCGTCACGTAAATGTTTTTTTGCAGTAAAACATTGAGTTACGGTCAGTTATATGCACCCCCATGAAACATTTTAACACAGTTAATATCTGCGTTAAAGAAATCATCTTTAAATAAACCACAGATAAAGTGAATGCGTGCGGATAACACTGTGTTTAATAATCGCCGTACAATTTTCATGTTTAAGATTTATTAAACTTTTGAACACCCTGTCGTAGAACCGGAAGTAGTCATCAGAGCAGAGATCCGGTATACGGCTCTGTCCTAAATTCCACATCTTCTGTAAGGAATGTACTTACAATCTAAAAGAAAGAAGTCAGGGGCTTTAAAAAAGACGAATTCAGGTTACCACAAGTCTCATTAAAAATTAGATCATCTAAAAATAGCAATATTAATGTATTTAGTTCCAGTGTCCCCAATTCAGTGATCGCATTTCCATGTTGAGAGCTGGAACTGTATGAACAAAGAATTTTACAGTTACAGAATTTTAAACATTTACACTACAAGCTGAAAACAGACGCACTTGTCTGTCCAGTCTGACTTCTTCTAGGTTTTCTTCTAATACAATGTAAGTAACGGACCGTGATACACTGTAGCCTGTTCAACAGCGCCAAGCAGTCGAACGTATCTGTCGGGTGTCTGAAAATCCTGTACCATTGCCTACAGATCCATATTCTTACCTCCCTTCAGAAAATAGGGGAACATTTTAACACTTATGCAATATAAATAAACACGACGCATACAAAGGTTTAATGCTACGTACAAGGAGCTATCGATAGGCGGGCCGGGCGTCATGAGTCGGTAGTCCGGGCCTGTCGGCATCCTCCTCTCAACCTGCTTACCCCGCCCTCATGATGGCCCTGGTTACAAGAAATATTCAGGCGAATTTGTAGCAAGAATCCAATTTAATGGTGGAAGTCTTGAATTCCAAAATTAATTAAGGTAAATTCATAAACAAAATTAATACGGATTCTGCTTCTCCGTTTCTCTGTTCTGAATGGTGTAGAGCGGCTGTGTATTTAATATTTTCCAAACGAATTCTTTGCAGTTATACAAACCACATTAGTCTTTGAGTTTATTAACTGCAGATAAAAGCAACTATCTTACGAATTAATTACAACAGAGACAAAAAATAATTTGTCTTGTACTGTCTTAAATATCGACCACAATGAAAAATTTCAAACAGTTCTTCTTAGACGGTCAGGAGAGTTTTATGTTTAGCCTTTCTATCGCTGCGACGTTTTTAAACATGCAGTGAAATCGTAGTTGAGATTCTTGTAAGTCAGGAATGTTATTGAGCTGATATAAACCAGTATTTTATTTTTCGTACAATATTTAATGCAGAACTCCCAATACCGAATTGATCGAAATTTGTAGACTGCTTCTGAGACAAAACAGGGGCACATAGACAGCGTCCGCATTTTACGTTCATTTTATTTACTTTGTTACAAAAATATGGCCGGAACATGGCTCTCGTGACTGATGTTTATCGTCTCTTTCTTCAGCCCCTCCAGGTAAATGCATTATTAAAAGAACAAATAAGGAAGTTTGTAAATTTAGCGCATGTAAAATTGTTTGTGGACCTGTTCTAACATAGGCGTATAGTTTAAATATACACACGCTATCCTTTTCCTGCAGATTTCCGCAATACTGCGTTAAAAGACAGGCTGGAAGAGCAAGGTAGTGTGTCTAGAAGAGAGAGGTTGGTATTCTAGAAAAGTGCGTAACTTGAGAGGGAATTCGCACGTTCCAATGAAAGAATCTCCTCCGTTAAGAACGGCAGTCATAAGGTAAACACGTGAGATGCTGGTTTACATTTACTCGAAGCATGTCATGTCGTGTCATGTATTTAACTGACAGGCTGTTTTTAATATTCTCATTCCTGCTACAGTAGGACCTGCACAATAAGGGGGCTTGGGAATTGTCTTGAAAATACTCTAAGAAACATGATGCTGCGAATTAATGGCAGAAGCAGTGACTGGATTATTTTATTGACACATTTACAAAATATCCCTAAGATGTCTGTAGCCGCACTACAACGAAGGATTGCCTGTGCATTTCGAAAATGCATTGTCGTTATATTACATACTACGAAAAATACATCATCATATGTTTGAAAAGACAACCAGTGAGTCGAAATGTAAAAAAATAACTGAAGCTTTGAAACACTGCAGTTTAGATACTGCATGAAATTTTTCACACCCGATATTTTATGTGGATTCCACAATTTCTGTCACGTATAAACCGCAACTTCTTTGCGAAACGTCCTCAAATTCTTTGCTAATTACTTACAAATTATAATACTTAGAAATTATGAGAGATTTATATATATAAAATAGAAAACCGTGTTTGCAATTTAACTGTTACTTTAGCGGCGTCTCAGAGTGTACACACTAACACAAATATTCTAATAGCAGCCCAGGCCACCCTTTATCACTTTCGTGCTATTACATGTGTACAGTTCCAGTTCAGGCCAATACATAAGCTATAGGAGTGTTGAAATCTTACAAGATTAAACTCTGTCTTAATTATTTCTTAAACTAAGCAGAATATTTCTATTTGTGTTGCGGTACAAAGACTGAGACATACCAATTTAAGAATCCCTTCTTAAATATTGGCACCATGGCACTCTTAGGCCACTGGTTCCCATGTATGTGCCAGCATGAGGCTTCTAGCGACAAATTTACTGTATTGAAAGCTGTACCTTCTTGTAGACGAACTGGATTTGGAGCTAAAGTTGCGGGCGCGGCCTCCCCAGGTGGGGCTCATGATGACAGGAAGTGTAGAGTGGTGTCCTCCTAGCAGCTGATGGTGCTCATCTCCTAACATTGAGTCCACAGGGCTTCTCAAGGAGGAAGAGTCACAAGACACCTGATTTTGAATTCCGATATTGTTTCTGTCGCTGCTGAGGGGTGTTTCATTCTTATTGCTGTCGATTTCTTCCAGACCTAACACGTATGTCGAGTCGGACACTTTGCTCAAATTAGAAGGTGACTCTAGCTGTCTTCTCTGGAGATCTTGTTCACCAAGGTCTTGCATATTGCACGTGCAATAACGGATTGAATTAGAGCTGGCACAAAGTTGGTTTTGCTTCTGACAATATTCTGCGCCAATATCACGAGTTCCTCAGATACAGATTGTCAAAAATCATCAGGTCGGTGAGGAAATAGAATGAGCGGTCTTCCTGGAACTGAGGGACATTTCAGTATCAACAACAAAATACAACACACTCTCTTCAGTCGCTGTAAAAGTGTATAAAACACGTTCGTTATCGTCACGAAATGTTATATTTCAATTTAATTTCTTCATTAAACGCAAAATATATCTCTCACTGAAAACTCTTTGTCGTTTAGTTACTTTTAAACTTTCGTTTATTTTACATGATATAGCTTCTTTGGAATTTACGTGCTACACCGGTGGTTTCGCAGAATTCTGACTGATGTAAATTTGTTAAAATGCGAATATGTATACGTGTGAGCATAATTGCTCAATATGTTCTAGTTTCGATTCCGTGCTAGAACACTACTACTTCAGAAATAATTCAGTTCAGTCACAACGAAAAGATATTGACCCACAAAACCTGACGTTCAATATACTGTTTAAGCAGGTTAGAACGACATCGGTTTATACGACAGCTCGTTTATAGCGTCAGATATTCTGTGGTACAAATTAATTCCTCACTGTTAACCGTAACGTTAAACTACTCAGTTAAAACGACACTCATTTATAACGACACAAAATCTTCAGTTCCTTTCATTATAACCGAGTTCGACTGTATGTGTGTATATATATATATACACACACACACACACACACACACACACACATATATATATATATATATCCGAAGTATTCTGTACACTGTGCACCGGGTGTATATACAACTAATTACATTAACCACTTCACGAGGAATTGGTATTTGTATTTTAGTGCCTCACCACAAAGCCAAAATATACCGTTATGTGCATGAATAGCAAGTAAGTGTCCCCACTTGTTAATTTTCACAGTCAAATCACTATCGCCTTCTCTGGTGTCAAGCAGAAAGGTCGTATTTACACAACACACTGATTAAGGCTGGAAAACTCCACTCGATTGAAGCACGACTTATAGAAATCTAAAGAATTAATGTTTTATTACGTTGTGTAACTGGAAGCAAAACACAGTGTTCTGCGACTTTCCTTCTTCATTATTGTCAGTATATTTTTTCCCCCACTGAATTAACAATCCGCGCCTTTTCTTGATTGCCGCTATCGGTAGTGCATAACAGCATTAAAATATTATGAACACGTCTTCCTACAGGCCGTAATTTGAGTGGGCCTGCCACATTTCGTAACCCTAACTTCTTCTCACTGCTATGGAACACTGGTAAAGAGTCTCTTCTGTCAGACGAAATCATTTGCACTGTTCTCCTTCAAAATATTTATTTATTTCATTCCGCAGTTGCATGATGTTGCCAGATAATATCCATGCTTCGCCAACAAGCGTGACTTATTAGTTGTATTTATTTTCTCTTCAAGGACTGTGTCGGAGAATTACTAAGCTGGTATTTTCTTCAAATCAAACTTCCCAATGGTCAGCTGAACGCAGCACTCGAATAACCTCCTTCATATTCTTCGACTTGCGTTCGTAAGGAGCGATACAGGCGCAACGGATGTCATGCGATAAGCATGTGTGGGAGATGCCTAACGTCAATTGACGACTCTTCCTGTCTCAAGGATAAGATCTGCACCTTGAGCTTTCGCTCCAGATTGCCGACGGCTGTGGTACTGTGCGCCGCAATACGCCCTTCTCTGTAATGGTAAAGGCGGAGACCAAGCAAAAGAGTGCGAGACTTGCGTTGTCATAGCGCAGGGATCCGTTGCGTCCCGGTTTTCCTGGGACAGTTTCGGTTTTATGGGATTTAAAGATCCCTGGCCCGGTGTCTCGCAAAATTCGATTCGGGGCGTCAAAGGTCCAGGGTTTTTATTTCTGAAAATGCTTACATAGGACAGCCATCTGTCAGCCACTAACACGAAGTACCAAATTATTTTCAATTGTAATTACGCATCGCAAAAATTTGATCCCAGTGGCCGCGCGGTCTAAGGCGTAGGTCTGCGGCCGAGCCCTTGCTGGGATCGTGGGTTCGAATCCCACCGGGGGCATGGATGTTTGTCTCTTGTGAGCATTTTTTTGTCAGGTAGAGGTCTCTGCGACGGGCCGATCCCTCTTCCAGAGGAGTCCTGCCGACTGTGATGTGTGTCTGCGTGTGATCAAGTGAAAATAAACAACCTCGACACCTACTGTGAGTAGGTAGAAGACGGAAGGACTAAGAAACGAAACGAAAAATTTTTCGACTTTTCATTATAATGTATGAAATAATTTCTTTTCGACTGAATCGGGCAGGTTGATCACAAAAATGACAGTGAAATAACTGTGACTATTCTTTGTTTCTCTCTGTTTTTATTTGTATGCGAGAAATATGAACGCACTTTGCTTGGCTCATTACGCAACTCGATATGCTGTACTTACTTAAATGAGAATACAGTCGTATTCAGTAATTCAAGATAACATTCTGACATTCGCACACGATATGTACAGCCTACAGACACCAGTTCTGCAAGCCCTCTTTAAGCAATGTCTATTTTTTGAATGTGTGTGTATGAAAAATAGTCACAGTTTTCTTCAAAACAATTAACTATCTCCATGGAGCAGATTCCTTCTTCAGAAACTAACATTTCGTCAACTAGTCACAAAATTCCCCACATTTTATGAAACTCGGAGGTTCATCACCGCCTTTGCAAGGGACTGTCACCCACCATCTTTCTATCCTGCGTCAGATAAACCAGTACATGCCCCCCACTCCTTCTTGAAGGGCCACTTTAATGTTATCGTCCCATTTAAGTAACATATTTTCATGCAGCTCTGAAACTGCGATATCAGAATGACTGTACAAAGTTAGTTTATTGCATTATCACCATTCTGTTCTCGTCAACAGCAGCTTCAATAAGTGCAGCGCTCTTGTCAAGTAAAGGGTCTGAATCACAAACAGAAAATTTCCTTCTGGTAAAATAAAATTATATAGCAACTGGTACAACTGTAGTGATGTGCATCTTTATTCTGGATTCACCTAGCTCGAAACTTGGTCGCATTACCGATTATCATTATGTTACAATTTTGTCGGTCTTTCCATGCGAATACCAGAATGTCTTACAACCCAAAAACATGCAACTGCCCCTAACCAGCTGACGAACACTGCCTTATATGACAAGTGTCTACTGTATGTAATTCAACGTTTGAATGTTGGCACATTTACAAATAACTACTTAGTGGATTCCACAAAAGCGTAGCGTATGTATGTTTCTTTGTAAAAAAAACTAGTAATTTAGCAAGAGATTTAAAATGAGATAATACTGTCATTTTCGTTCAGTTTGTTGTCGTTTCCATGCATTAAAAACGATATTAAATCGGAAAGTTTAGGAGTCTATGGTTGCTAATAGAGTGGAATTGGGAATATCTTTAATTAAAATAGGTTTTATCCGCTATAGACTAAGTAAGTCTGTTTCAGGAAACATGTATCAAGAGACGTCTGTCCCCTGCCACAGATAATTTCTTTCCTTAGTATCACCGGGCGATTAAATACAAACTAAGGTCAATTCCATTAATTTTGACGGGAAAAGTTAGGAGGCCGGCTTACTGTGTCTTAGGAATCTTGCGAAATAATGATAAGGGCTGATAACACTACTATACATTCTCTATTTGTACTGCAATAATTTACTTACTTTACTTCACAGGCGTGTAAGTCTAAATTTTTTATATCATATAGTTGTATTTTATCAGTTAATAACCTGAAATCGCTTCTAACACATTGAGCTCAGTGGGCAGGTGTCAGCACCAAACAAATGAAAGACTCAGAAGCCATGGAAACGTTCTGGAACATGTGTATTCCAAAAATAATTCCCGGACTGAACTGCATTTTATATTTATAATATTTTATTTTTTAACTACAAATGCGTTATTGCCATAGTACTATAAATGTAATCTCAGTGCCTAGGAATAGAGTGGCGCATATGTCCTTTGATATCAGGGATTGCCATCCTAATATCGTTGAGTATTTTGGTACCCTAAGAAACGTTTCGTTCTCCCAGGATAATTTTAAAACAATTTGCAACTGTCCTGGGGGCCGCGGTGGCGCAGTTGGTTGAGGCACTGCGTTACAAATCGGCAGGTCGCGGGTTCGATTCCCGATGGTGTCAGTGGATTTTTCATTGACGTAATCCTGTCGGTCGCACTATGGCCCTGGGGTCGACTCAGCCTCTAACAGAAATGAGTACCAGGAATATTTCCTGGGGGGTAAACGCGGCGGTGCATATGGCTGACAACCTTACCACCTTCATGTGCCGATTGTCTAGAAATCTGGGAGCCTCGACCTCCTGGAACCCTAAGGGCCTGTCCAGGCTGCTTTACCTTTAAAAGTGTCCTTTCGTGATACCAAAAGATTTGGTGCTTTCAGCTCTGTAAATCACCTTTGTGTCGAATGTAGGAAAGTTCTAAATATTTGGACTGTATTCAGACATCATATTAAATTGGGGGTTCAGATGTGCGTAACAGTGAAATTTCTTGAAAACATTATTTATTGTTTAGATGCTTGTTTGGGAGATAGAATGACAATGCCTGTGTTTCAGATTGTTTCGATGTGATAATGCAAGGTGCAGAGGTATTGACAATCGCATTATTTCAGTCTGCATAATTTTATTCTTATACTCGTATTACGTTCAGATAAAATTATAAGCTGACTGTGGTTGGTCGTCAGTCAAAAATGTTTATGATTCCTCCCTTGGGCCTAGATTTCTCTATACAGACATCTAACCTGCTAAAATTAAAATCCAAAACAGAAATAACTGTGTGACGTCTCTTCCTACAAATTTCCGTACCGATGAAGTTAATTATAATCGAACATTTTGCAAACATACTTTAAATTTTTCGCTTCAAAAACGATTTAAAAACAAACATTGCACCTACATTTTATTAATATTTGTCCTTGAAAAAATTGCCTTGACTAGTGGAAAAAAATCATGTTGGCATCAAGTTGAAAATCCAGCATACGTTTTGTTTGATCACCAGGATGAAATTTCATATTTTCGACAAAGGAAACAATTTTTTTTATTTCGGATCACTATTAGCATCGACAATTCCATGAGTCTGTATTTCTGGGAATTACGAAAATAAAAACATAAAGGTACAGTTTTGCGTCATTAATTAATTACCACACAAAGAGTGGCGTGTAGGGGAATGGAGACGTAGCTTCACTCCTTTTAGCCTTCTCCACTAGAAGGAAAGAAGTTTATAGCTACATTCCGTGACGTTTCGACTGGATAGGAATGTTAGAGCGACATACGACCATTCAGACACGCTGAAAAAGGAATATCTCCACCCCTGCCGGGAAGTGAATAGAGCCTTTCCCGTCACTCAGCTGTAGCCTAGTCGTTACGCAAAACCGGCTCACCAGGAATATGATTTATTACGCTTTATGTAATAATTTAAAATTAATACTTAAATGTCCCCAATTGGCGAATATCCTCATGCAAAATGTCACGAATGTCAGTTAGTGGGATCTGAATTTGTCAGATGAATACACACATCTGTATGCAGACTGCGACCTTGCGAAGCTACGTGTGTTTACAGAATAAATAAAACAAGTAGAAAGAGGAAATACCAGTAATTTAATGTTAATTCCTGAACGGAGATAACAAGTGTTCAGTCAAGTATGGCTATAAGAGCAAACCTACTTGTTCAAGCCAAACTGCATTGCTCAACTTTATTATATTTTAACCTGACGTAACTGCTGAATGCGACGCCTCTTGACATGTCGGTTTTTCAACCACCTTTCCTTATGAATTGATCATATCGTTGTGTGTGTATGTGTGTCCGTCCACATGCGAACTTTTACACTGGCAAATTTGAACATAATGGACGGATTTCCACAAAACTCGGTATAAGCTGCGTGCCATAGAAATCGCCATTGCCTTAGCGCAATTAGTTACAGAACACTGATATTCTCTCTTTGTTTGTTTGTTTGTTTGTTTGTTTGTTTGTTTGTTTGTTTCGTTCTTTCTTTCTTTCTTTCTTTCTTTCTTTCTTTCTTTCTTCCTTCCTTTCTTTCTTTCTTCCTTTCTTTCGTTCGTGCGTTCTTTCTTTCTTTCTTTCTTTCTTTCTTTCTTTCTTTCTTTGACCTCTTCTACCTACTGATTGTAGGTATAAGAGGGTTATTTTTGCAACTGATCACACTCAATGACACACACACACACACACACACACACACACACACACTTGGTAGGACTCCTCTGGACAAGGGATCGGCCCGACGCAGAGACCTCTACCTGACAACACACAACACTCACAACAGACAGACATCCATGCCCCCGAGGGGATTCGAAGACGCGATCCCAGCAAGCGAGCGGCCGTAGACACACGCCTTAGACCGTGCGACCACTGAGATCGGCCCACACTTGTTATAGTCGTTGAAAATTGCTAACTCGTATGTGCGGTATATAGGGCCATTATTTTATCTTACAAATACAATTTTCCACTTACTATCGACTGTTCCTTTCGGCCGGTTTAGCGTAATAACATAGCACACTCAGCCGACGGCCCACAAGCGCGGCAGAGTACAGGTAGGAAGTGACAAACGACGTTTGTAAGATAAAACAGTAACCCTGTATAATACTTTTCTATGGCTGGGCTATATGTATGCATATATACATATGCTCTGAGGCCCACCCACCCCATATTCAATAAGTAACAAGGGCTCTTTCCCCGGAAGTAAAGGGGCTGAGGCGTGAACCTGACCATTCACCTCCATTTAGTGCCCAAGTTAAGAATTGGTGGAGACGTAAGTCTGTTCCCGCCTATGCCTCCATAGCGTGTACAGGGATAAAACATTGTTTATAATCGGTTAAGCGTGTATGTTATTCCATTGCACAGGACGTAGTTTTCTCAGTTTTGACAGATTAACTGTCAGACTGACTCGATGAGTACTGTTATCTGCAAGAGATTTCTCGTTGAGTTCTCAACGGGACTTTTTCGATAATCCATCTGAGTAAATAAAATATGAAAAGAAGACTAGAAACAATTTACGACGTAAACTAAAAATTATAGAAGAATTTCTGACACTGAACACGAACCAGCAGAGTGAAGATTTGTGCGACAGCCGCAAGGACAAATTGACGGTCTGGAAAGCACAAGGAGGCTGTGGATAAAGATAGCGGAATGTAACTGAAGTGTTAACAGATTAGTGCTGTTACTTAGCAACAGTTGGAAGTGTTTTGAAGTCGTGTTTAAAAACCAGCGCTGTTCAAACGTCCTCAAGTGGAAGATACGGTGAACAGTAAGGGTCACTTGCTTCAGTCGGAAGCATTCATCTTGCTGATATGGTCCATTAGCAGTTTTTCTTGTTTTGTTAGGTGATGCAGGCGTGTTAATTTAATACAAACCCAAGGCACGTAAAATTATCGTTCAACTGATTTCAAAGATACAAATACGAACTGACGTCATCTTGAGGCTTCATTACAAACACTTGCTGACGCTGATGTATATTACATAATTTACATGCGAACAGATCAATATAGCCACACCATTAGCACCTGGCATTTGATTCACAACAGAGCTTTTAGTTATTAGCAGTTGACACCTACCTACCTACCTATCTACCTACCTACCTACCTACCTATCCACCCACCCACCCATCCACCCACCCACCCAGCAGTGCTCCCGATGAATCAAGTCTTCCGGGATATGACGCTGTGTCGTTGGACAAATGGTTCCCAGCGTTTCGAAGGTTTGCATTTCCTTCATCTCCAACGGTAAGCAGTCCAATAAGATTTGGACTGCTTACCCTTGGAGATGAAGACAATACAATTCTTCGAAAACTAATCCACTCACCTAAAGAAATAGTGTCCTATCCAGGAAGGCCTGAACCCCGAAATATTACTGGCATACTTCAAATCCACTATCCTTATTTCATTCATTTTAACATTATAAGTAAACGTAAAGATGAACTTGTCCCTCTACATGACATAAAGGCGTAAGGGGTGAAGATATATATCCGTGTATCTAAACCTCGTATCTAGGTGGAGGTGAGTGGTTCACTTGATGTGTGAGCCGATTTACCCATAGGAAAAGTCCTCTGGTACCCACTGAACAGAATTCAGTGTGGTTGGATACCGATTGAATACGATTGGTTACGCCACTTATTTAACTTTTTCCAACTGTACGACTTCAAGTTCTCCACCCACGACGGATTTCGTACCTGATTTAAACACATGTTACTATTTCTCATCACAAAATATTTATCACGAACTCTATTGGCAAAAATTACCTAAACGACGCCTGATAATACGTAAATCATTTATGTACACTTGTTGCTTACCTGCTGATAGCCTTTGTGCCTATAGCACAAATAATTTCACCCTACAACAGGCTATTAAGGCCCGCAGGGGGAGTAGACGTGTAGCTCTACTCTTTCTTTAACCTTGGTGCTAGGTGGGCTGGGTGGTTAACGCCACGCCCCGGCCGCTTTACCCTCGGAAAAGAGACCCGGTACCCATTGTGCAGGAGATTTCGTGGGGCCCAGTGCCGGTCTGGAGGGCTGCGAAAAATTTCGTCTCCACTGGGATTCGATCCCCGGCATAGCACAAATACACACGCATCATAACTAATTATAGCCAATGTGAAAACTGTAACACAGGGCAAGTATCATGATGAAATTTCTTCTTCCGGTGTTTTTAATTCATCGTCGAAAGCCCACTTCATTGCCTATGTCTGTTATCTTGTAATAATTAAGAGGTGACATAAGTTGGTCCCTTAGAAGGCCCTTTACTTTCTAGAAACTCACGAGAATGCTTCAGTAATTATGTACGATATGTGAAGCCTTCGTTTTGCATACGTATGCATCTGAAAATGTAAGACTCAATATAATTCTCACATTTGTAGTTCCATGTATATTTCAGAAACTGTAACATAATTAGTCTGCAAACGCATTTGAATATATTTTATTTTCAGAAATAACCACGTAATTCTTTAAATGAAATTCAACAATAATTATACCTGAATAAAAAGTAATAAATCTAAAGAACAAAAATAAATTTAAAAAATCAAACACCATTTCCTGGTTTCTAGGTTTTTACACCGTGTACGAAGCGAATTTGCCGTCGATGTTTCGGAACTCTCTGTGGGTTCCATTCTCACTGATCAAATGAACATTTTAAACTCGCTTCGCACATCATGTAAAAAACCAGAAACCAGAAAAGAGTACTTATGTCACGATGAAAGCTTAAAATCAAGAATAAAAAATTAATTCACAACATGCAAGAAATCTGTTCTCAGTGACTTCGTCAAATATAAAACAACCGTAAGCAAATGTTGATATCCTACCACGTTTTTTCTTTCGGTTACACAGTATGCACAAACTGATGTTCACTTTAATGTAACACAGTGACGAAACAAGACAATGCTTCATACCCTGCATGTGCGTTGTCGGAAGCTTCACTCTGAACAGACTCCTGCTCTTGAAGCACTGCCCACGTATCATATGAGTGTCAGCGTTATTATTCGCTTGAGAGCTACGCTAATGGTCTTAACACCGTGATGTGCTCTGTAGAACACCTTGCTAATTGCTATCCGCTCGCACCGAGAGCTATCTTGAGGAGAGAAAGACGAGTATTTCAGATTACGAGACAAGATGCTGATAAGAGTTAAAGCTACAGACATGCGTAATTTCCTTTTCTTGAAAAGTGGAGCACTCTGCACGGAGGCGTTAAAATGTAAAAAGATACAAAAATTTAGTGTAACATGTCAAAGGCAGACTCTGAATCCACCTTAAGATTTGATGTTCTCTTGGCGGTGAGAAGATTGATTTTGTTGGATGTGACACCGTGTTGCTTGGCATATGTAATATATACCAATGTTTACGAGAAACCTGCTGCCTCCGTTTGCAGGGTACAACAGTGACATTTCTGCGTTGAAAATGTAGACAGAAAGTTGCTCTAAAACGTTTGTATCTTTCTACCAGACTATACGGCGGCACATACCACATAACAGTAATATTCTTCATTCATAGTCAAGCCCAGTATATAGGCTATATTTTTCTCTTTTACAGAACATTGGTACATGACAGAATATATACTCGTATTGTAAAAGTGGGGTATATACTCTTATTAACCTTTATCCTGCTAATATGGAATATATGGTGAGCTGCTAATAATGCCAGCACCACTAATGTGTAATATTTGGTGACCTACATTTGGCAACGCTGAAAGGAGCCTCTTTGTCTCTCTCTCTCTCTCTGCACAATGTCTCAACACTGAATCAATCGTGAAAGACGTCCTATGTCATGTCTGTGTGCACACACTTACTCGGCTACCAACTAGGCCCTTGGCCTAGTTGGTAGCCGAGTCTTTCACGATTGATTCGGTGTTGAGACATTGTGCAGAGAGAGAGAGAGAGAAAGAGGCTGCTTTCAGCATTGCCAAATGTAGGTCACCAAATATTACACATTAGTGGTGCTGGCATTATTAGCAGCTCACCATATATTCCACATTAGCAGGATAAAGGTTAAATGCTCTGTTCTAAAACGGTATTTCAGTTGGAGATGGATCTGAAACTTGAAAGAGCAGAGAGCGAGAACTGGAGAAGCAGTGCGTCTGTGAAGGAGAGATTAAAAGCTTCTAAACACGTTATTCTAGGATATAATAGAGCTGCAGTAAACTCTCCGTATAGATTATAAAAACCGATCTGTTATTGTTTTATAGGGAAACAATTGCTGTTTATTAAGTAATAAATACAAAACCCATAAATGCACTGTGTGGGCAGGACGTAGAGTGTTTGAAGGATAAAGGTGGTGGTGGGTAAAGTAAGTAATGGGGCTTAGAAGCTAACCACGTCCGTGAAGCGAAATCCTTCCTGAGACGCTAAGAGGCACTGACAGTGGAGATATTTCACGCCTTTTATGTAACATGAATTTTCATTATCACAAAAGTACAATACTAATCCCCACCTTGACAGATGAATTTAGTCCTACCACTCGCGCCCCCTTTAAATGTCTACTGAAATGTTATACCCTCATATATGTGCAGATCTCCTAAATGGTAGTACCTAAATTGGCCAACTAGTCTGAAGCTAAAATGGTCAGACCCACAGACAGCACGGTGGTTTCATACGTCTGTATCCTTACTTAACCTTTTAAAGCCTAGCGGTAACTTTACGTACCACCAGGTTTAATATTAAAAAAGTCTACGTAGTGCCCACATTGCGTTTATGTGTTTTGTACGGATCTCAGAACAAACAGCAACTTTTGCCTTATAAAACATTAAGAGATTGGTTTTTATAACCGAAGTGGAGAGTGTTTACAGCGCGGTACGCACTGAGTCCTTATATAAAACAGATGCGCTTCGTCTTTAAAGGGTTAGGGGAGGAAAGCATGCGGGAAACTTCTCAGAAAGTAGGACATTAGAGGAATCTTGGATTCGTTGTGAAAAGTTGTAACGCTGCAAATGGCAACGTGTATTCCGAAAACAACACAGGAATCTGGACAAAACAACACGAAAATTTCAATTCTGAATTAAAATTATGTTTAAAGTAACATACCAGAAATATAACGTGCTCTTTGTTGAAAACTTAAAAGTATATATAAATTTTCTGAATTGCTGTGGAAGCGCTGAAGGATGACAGTTGATTTCCTCGATGTGGATTTTTGTTTTCTCAAAAGGAATTTATGTATAACTTAAAGCATTTAACGACGACAGAAACTGTGACGTTTGTCCCCAACTTCGAACATAATTAGTTGTTTGCTTGAGACTTAACTGCGACGTCTCACATAAATAACTACACGTCCCTGCTGTTCAAATGAGAGTACGATGGCATTATCACACAGAGTATCTGCAGTAGTCAGTGGCGTGTTCTGACACATTACCTGTCACGGCACATGAAGCTATGCAACATAAAATTATATATTCCTATGCACGTTCAAATAACGGAAAAGAGACGCGTGCTGAATCTTCAAGTCGCTTTTGATTTAACGTCGGACTTACCGTCATGGGATGCTTCTCCCTTTTCCATGGACAAGGCTCAAAGCTACCGAATGTTTGAGGTATGACCCTGACAATTCTAATGGAGGAAGTGCCAGTGTACTTAATTCCCGAAGACCGAGTAATGGCACCTGCGGACCTTTGTTGGGCAACCCTTTTGATCTGATAGACTACTGAAAGAACGCCATGTCAGAATAAAACGCCTCGGACACAGTTGAGTGGCACGTGTTGCTTATAGTTCAAAAGGTTGAGATACTTGATACAAATTGAATTAACCTTTTGAAGCGTAGCGGTAACTTTACATACGACCAGGTTTAACATTAAAAAATTCTACGTGGTGCCCACATTGCGTTTATGTGTTGTGTACGGATCTCAGAACAAACAGCAACTTTTGCCTTATAAAACATTAAGAGACTGGTTTTTATAACCGAAGTGGAGAGTGTTTACAGCGCGCTACGCACTGAGTCCTTATATAAAACAGATACGCTTCGTCTTTAAAGGGTTAAGGCGTGTGATCAGTAAGTTCCTGATGAAATATTTCGAAAAGGTGTAAGTACTGCTACTTAGCTGTATTCTTATACCTTTTCGGCCCTTTGTTTTGCGACAGTAAATGACTGAAATCAAATTTTACAGAGCCTTATAGTGACTTGCGCATTGCACATTATACTCCGAATAACACTTTAAAGGTCTGTTTTATAAACCTGTCAAATAAATTTGATTGAATATTTCCTTCGGTTTAGAATTTATGAAGAAAATTTTTGTGGCTACGAAGTGTAAAAAAAAAATATATATAGAAGTTCTTGCTTTCCACTTTCGCAAACCAAGTTACGAAGAGAATTTCATGATTTCAGGCTTCCGCCGCGATGCTGATGAGATCTGCGCTCTTCTGGGATATAACGCAGCGTCGAGTGGTAATCCTTTACCGACGTTTCGGGACAACGTATCGGTCCAATTTTCAAGGGTCAAGAAGTCCAAGAAGAAAGATTTTTCTTGGACTTCTTGACGAAGCTAACATTTGCTTTTCGCAACTTTGCGAACGCGCCTAACGAAAATCGTTAATCGTTTACTGTGAGACCTTAGAACCATATGGAGAAATTTGTGACCGTGTCAAAAGCACAACGCCAGAAAGCTTACTGAACTGTTAGTTAAACAATGTATAATATATAATGTAATTACGTATTCTGATCGGAAAACCTAAAGTAGTAGTCCATTTGGAAGACCTCGAGTTAGATGGTAGGGTAATATTAAAGTGACTCAAGAAATCAGGATGAGAGGTTTTGGGCTGTATTTACATAGCTCACGTTAGGGGCCAATGGCGGGCTGATTTGAATTCGACATGATATCACTTCGAATAAGCAACGTCCATTGCAGTTCATTATTTGTCCTCATTTTCGGCGCTATAAACACATTAATATTAAATACTGACAGGGGGGTAAAATGAAGCGCAAAACGACGCCAGGTACACTGTTAATATTAATGAAACATAAGCCTACTTTTTTGTAAACTGATTATGAAGCTTGCTAAAGATTAATAGTCGAAATGCTTCACTGAATTCTTTTATTACGTTTCTACGCCATGCGCAACGAGAACTGTATTATTGTTCATAACAATTCTTACTGCATCCAAGAGCAAGAAATTTGCTTCGATTGAACGCTTGGCGGAATGCTGCCGACCGCATGGAAACTGACGGACGAATTAATCACCAGGCGCACAGCCTGTCTTTGTCTGAACGCGGCGAACTGCATGGAAAATGACGGACATTGTACTTCACAAAGGGTACAGTCTCTCTCTCTCTCGCTCTTTATTTTTTCCTTCTTTCTTTTCTTTCCCCTTTCTTTCTTTCTTTCTTTCTTTCTTTCTTTCTTGCTTTCCTTGTTTTTCTTTCCTTTTTCCTTCTTTCTTTCCGTTTTTCTTTCTTTCTTACTTTCTTTCTTCCTTTCCTTATTCTCTACCTTCTTTCTTTCCTTTCTATTTCTTTTTCTTTCATTCCTCTTCCTTCCTTCTTTCCCCTTTTATTCTTTCCTTCCTTGTTTCCTCCTTTCTTTGTTTCTTTCCTCTTTCCTTTATTTCTTTCCGTCCTTTCTTTCACTCCTTCTTTCCTTTCATTGTTTGTTTGTTTGTTTCTTTCTTTCTTTCTTTCTTTCTTTCCTCTTTACTTGCTTCTTTCTTTCCTCTTTATTTCCTCTTCTCTCTTTCCTCGTTCTTTCTTTTCTCTTTCCTTTATTTCCTTCCCTCCTTATCTCTTTGACTTCTTCCTCCTTTCTTTTTTCTTTCATCTTTCTTTCTTTCTTTCTTTCTTTCTTTCTCTCGCTGTACGTCGCCAGCTGCATGACGGACGCTGGACGTAACAATCCCACGATGACGTGTCTTTCAGGAGCGGAACGCAATCCCTGAGTCAATAATGAAACAGATTATCTCGTTAAAGCGGAACCAGAAATCATTTCGTCTTTCTGATTTTATTATACAGCCTTTTGAAGTGGATTGCCCGTGGCTGAGGGCTGTTTATTTTCTTCTAGGAATGATGGCAAAGTTTATGGACAGTCCAGCGCGGTAATATTGTAGACAGCTGCTTCTCAGTATGTGAAAACGGCCAACACACAAAAAGCGATCTGAAGGATCATTTCAAGCAGGTAGAAACATGTTATAAACGAGTTGCAGCTGGGTGTGTGGAATTGCAGTAATGCCATTTACACTCGTAAGGGAAAAGTTCAATGTTCCTATTACACATTTCTGCAGGCGCACTTCCAAATACCAGAAGCGCTGTTTCCTAACATGTGTGCCGTGACCCGAATCCGTATGTGGCTCGAGACTGGTTTGTTATTCGTACCCCGTGTCTTAATGAATAACAATATTTTGAAATTAATTAGCATAATACGTAGTGCGTATCTATTAGTTAAGTTACACGTAAAGATGTCCAGGGATGTGGCTACTAAGTCCAGGTTTTCTGCAGTTATCATCCTTGGTCTTCTCCGGAAAATCGATTAACTAACTAACTAATCAACTGAGTAACTAACTAACTACGTATATAGCTAACGAACCAGTCATCCAAGCGAAAAACACCACCAAGTAACCAAAGAAAGAAGCAACCAAGTAAATAAATGGAAAATATTGGGGGAAAAAATTACACTGTATGAACGGAAAACAAACGAATAGAATATTTTGAATCAATACCTTCAAGCTCCGTCCTGCCTGCGTAATCGCAGGCGTGCTGCCTGCTTCAGGATGCACGAACTCTGCATTTTTCCTACACAGTGCATTTATGTGTTTCGTATGATTCTCAGAACAAACAGCGATTGTTTCCCTCAACAGCATTAACTGGCCTGTATTAGTAACTGAGGCGCAGTGCTTTCTCTAAGGTAACAACTGACCTATAAAATATGATTCCACTATATTTCATGCTTCAACGGGTTAATATCTGAATCTTCTGCTACGTAATTCCGTTGCAATGAAAAGAAGGAAGGCTGCCTGGATGGGTTACATCTTGCGTAGGAAATGCATTCTAAAACACGTTATTGAAGGAAAGATAGAATGAAGGATACAATGATGGGAAGACGAGGAAGAAGACGTAAGCAGCTACTGGATGAACTTAAGGAAACGAGAGGATACTGGAAATTGAAA